>OOFE01050256.1:5203-35642 GCA_900323365.1 Monocentris japonica
TATCAAGAATTCAAATCAGAAATAATCACAGAGGAACAGTATATATGTCTTACAAATATCAAAATAATTCCATGCAACCTAAAAAATGAGGTTTAACAGCACTTCACATACAAATAGAGACAGATAATTGGATAATAACTTCCTAGTGCCGTATCTTTTCTCTTTTGTCCATCACGTTTTGAACTTAAGATGAGACAGTGTCAGTGATCTTGTTCATTGATGGATGTTCGGAAATCAGTTTCAAAATCTCCACTAATTTTCTAGTTAAGAAAAACTACTACAGTTGTCCATCCCAATCATGAAGCTCTATTACAGGAGCATGATGATTCAAAGCTGTTTTCTCGTGCCAAATAATGTTATGTTTTTTGCCATGAACATTGTTGTAGAGAATGTACACGTGGTCGTTTCTTTTCTCATGTCATGCAGCTGAGAAAATGATATTCTTTGTCTTAGTGTGTACAGGTAACTGACAAAATAAAAGTAACCGACATAAAGTATCTTAACAGGGCCTTGGGTCACCATTCTTCCACAAGATTTCTATCATTTGCAACTCAAACGACTGTCTGCAAGTAGAACAGGAGCACTATGTCAGAATTAACAAAATGCAGATCCCTGTTTTTATTGACTCATCCACTTACTGAATCTTTTATCATCAGGTTGGATGGTACCAGTCTCATAAATCAGGTACTTCAACACATCCCTCCATCCTTCTGCCACTAGACGTGTATCCACTAGAACACAAAGCAGGTCAAAGTCAAAGTCATTCTCAGTCAGATGGTAAAAATGTAATATGAGCAATACTATTTTAATAATGTATTTGTAAGTAATCAAAGTAATCTCAAGTAATCAAATCACAAGTCAACGTCAGCTCTCAAGCCATTTCTCCATGTGGCAAGCAAGTCTCAAATCAACAAATCATCATCCTAAAATGATGTGTCAGACTCCAGTGCAGTCATGTACAGTAATGATTACTGCTATTGCTACTGCTATTTGATGCTAGTATGCATCATATCTTTGTTCATAGGACTTACTAATGCTTTCTGCTTAATAATGTAGTCTCATTTTGGTTTTGATGAAGACACTGAAACTGAACCCGTAATATTTTTATCGTATTTAATTGAGTTTATGATGTCCTACATTTATAGCTTAATTTTTTTTTCGGCTTTTATTTTTATTCTAGCTTACTGAGCTTCTACGCTGTCCAGGTTTAGCTGTAAATGTTGAATTGTAATAATTTTGTGTCCCGTTTATGTTCGAGTCGTAGAAGCTCTAAGCGGCTCTAGACCTTATTTGTAAAGTAAAATCAACGGGCTTTCTTTAATTTTTCACTTTCTCTTTTCACTTTAGTTTTCCGCGCATCACTCATATGGATGGTGCCTCTAAGAATTATTTTGTATGGATTTTTTCTATGAACAGTTGTTATGCTTTTACTACAACATTTGACCACCGGCTCTTGAATTCTCAACCAATGATTTGCACGCCTCCTCATTTCGCCTGCCTATCAACCCATGTTCAACCCATAGCATGACGTAACACTCAGTCTGAAAGTGCAATGGCGATATTGGACAATAACAGCCATCGCTTTTTGGTACCACATCTATATTATGTGGCTAACGTTAAAGAAAACACATACAGTCGGCTGCAAAACCAGATATAATATCGGTATATTTCACGAGCGTGGATCTGCGGCGAGAAAGAGGATTTTACAGTCTCTGCGAGCGATGACAGTTTAGGAAAAAAACGCTGGTAAGTTCAAACTCAAGTAATTGCAATAGCCATTGCAACCATTTTCAATAAATTGTCTCTTGCAGCTAGTAAGCTTGTGCGTCTGATTTCAAAGGGGCGTGGCGGCGTGCTGGGTACCACTTCTGACTAAAGGATGCTGATAGCTTAGCAACAGCGGCAAGGAAAAGGAAAGGAAGGGAAAAAAAAGACAATGGATTTGCGATTTGTCAGCATCGTTCCTGTAACTGGGTAGGCTGTGCAAGCATTGTTGGCAGAGAAAGAGAGCTAGCCGGCGACCATCAGTTTGTGCAAAGTCAACGACAAGGAACCGCGAATGCAGACTCGAAATGTAAACAAAGGGATGTGGGCCTTGCAGTTGGCCTATGATGCACTGCCATTGAAACGTGGGGAACTATTGCTGAATTTGAAAAGACTATTAGAAGATGATACGATTTTTCACACAAGCTATATTAATATTTTAAGGCTGACATATAATATCGAGCAAAAGAGGCACTAATATATACTACAGCTTACAATTGGTTTGATGTCATGTCGTTGTATTTGATACCCCAGAACTAACTGTTGCATCAAAAAGGGTACATCCTGACAATTTACAACATCTAGCCTGAAACTGCTTGTCTTTCTGTAGTGTCTTGACATGGATATTGCTCCTTTTCCAGGTCTGACGTGTGAACAGACACAATGGCCACACAGGAACCTTCCCCTCCCTCGTCGATGGAGAGCAACAAGCCTGGCTTCCCCAAGAAGATCCTGGCCAACAAACTGGAGGACAAGCACCTGTGCAATTGCTGTCATAATATACTTCGAAGACCATTTCAAGCCCAGTGCGGACATCGCTTCTGTTCCTACTGCTTCAACAGGACTGTGAGGTGAGAGACTGACTGGGCAGTACTGTGTCTCACAATAACTGCTATGTGTATTTTTAGGCTACATAATATTTGTTTATTTTTCTTAACATATTAACACTGTTGTCACATTGCAGTAATGGACCCCAGAAATGCAATGCCTGCATCAAAGAGAATATTTTTGAAGAACCTACATCAATCTTGAAACAAGGATGTGTGAGTATCAGTGTATTTGCATGGAGTAAAGAAACAACAAGCTTCATCTGTACACACAGTTTCTCTTTAACTCTGTTGTGTGAAGGAATGTTAGTAAGAGCCCACGTTATTTGGGCCGTGTGTGTGCAAACAGTATTTCCACGTGAGGTATTTCAAATAGTATTTTAATTAAATACATATTTCCATTACACAAGTAGATTTTTGAGTTTTGAATCTCTAAGTTACATTTCCCAGACATATTTTCCCATGTGGTATTTGAGCAGCTCAGCGATGGTTTTATTTGGCTGCTGAGACTATCCAATGACAAAAAATATTTATCTGCTCACCAACAGGCCTAATATTGGCCAAAAAACATAAGGCTTCAGCAAGGACTTTTACTGGTTGACAATTATGGGCCTGATCATGAGCTAATGGGAATATTTACAAAGCATTTGTGTTGGTATCTTGAGTATTAGTAAACAAGACATCTCTAATGACTGCTGAGTAGAGCAACCGACATCTAAGGAAATACCATGTGACAGCTTTGAGAGACATCTAACAGGAGGGAATAGACCACACTTGTAACCGAGGCTAGCTCGGCATGTTGGTTACACCTCCAAAAACAAGGTATAGAGGAATAAGCTCCTTACATCTGTGAGAACAGTCATGGACGATAACTCAAGATAACTAAGATAAGTTGGCCACAGACTTTGGCATGGACATGACTACATGTATCTGAAGCACGTTACTGGAGACCATTAGAACAGTACCAGGGAGAAGAAGATCCAGGCCTGCTCTGGTGGCTTGCAGAAGCTAATAACGCTAAACGGCCTTAGCATGCATCAAGGAAAGAAGAGGTGGCAGACGTGGCAGAGAAGTGAGTCAGGTGAAGTCCAGTGGCAGGCAGCAAACCAAAGTTAACAAAACGTCAGTAGCCCTGTCACGGAGGTCACTGAAATGGGTCTGGAGGGCAGTGAGGAGATGTACCCAAGGAAGGAAAGTGGGTAGAAACCTAGTGCTCTACTTGCTTGACAAGTGGCAAAGTGGCAAAGTGGGGGCACGCAGTTTTCTTCCTCGCCATGAGCTTGACTGCGCCTAAATGGGAGGAGACGCACAGTAGGGGGTGTGCCAATAACGATCAAGCAGCACAGTGCAATTTTTAACAACATTGAAGGGAATTTCAATGTCTTCATAAAAGGCTTACTAATTGGTTAACTTGGCGATTCTACACCTCCCACACAAGGACATCAGTTTCATCCTGGGAGAGGGTTCTCCCAATTCCATCACGGAATTGTCAGAATGTCGTGGCGAAGAGCTCACTTCTTTCAAAGGGAGGTGATTTGATTGGTCATGACTGAAGCCAGGCCCACCACACCTACTAATAATATCTTCCTCCTAATCCAGCCTGTGCTGGAGGTGCTCTGGCACGAATTAAGCAAAAATCAGCTGCCATGCCCTGTGTGCTCACACCATTTTTGACTACGCTTTGACTACACTTTGACTACGCTTAGATTCATAAAAATAGAGCCTCTAGAGTGAATTGGCCGAAGGCTATTGAAAATCTGTTAAGACTGATTTGAAAATAGCACTAGACAGGCAGAAAGGAACAGCTAGAATAAACTAAAAATAATATATTTGACCATGGAGTAGAAATGTTTGCAGTTCACAATGAAAGACACAGGGCAATTTCAGAATCAAAGCAATGGAGGCAACACCAAGAAATTGAACAGCCAGGGAGAGAAGGCAACTCTAGAAAGGTACTAGAAAATAGGAACGAAAATATCAGTGCATCACAAGTAAACTTGAAGAATCATTGGATTGCGTAGAGGAGGGAAAAATAAATAATGATACCTAGGCCAACGTGCCCTTTAAATTTTTCAAATCACTCTTTTCACAAAAGAAGAGTGGTAATCTGAAAGCCATAAAGCAGGACCTAATAATTGGCTACAAAAGACTAGCAAAAGGTATATGGAGGTAGCAAACCCACTTTACAACACAGCGTGGCACTACCTGGATATTGGTATCATGGCAGGGTGAAAAATCTTCTTTATCTAAAAATAATAACAATAAACTTAATTATATGGCATTTACTTAAAATTAGATTTTTCAAAGGGATTTATTGGAAAGCATTAAAACAAGAATTGTAAAAAAATGGAAACAAAAGTTCCTTCCTCTGTAGTTCGGTTCATTTGGGTAGATGTGTGGGTAGATGCGGACCAAATCAACCGGACCGAGACCCTGCTGAGAGGGTGGTCTCGGTCCAGGTCCAAATGAACCCTTGAGTGGTTTGCTTGAGGTATGAATGTGATCCGTCCTGGATCCACTCCAACTACAGGAAGTAGATACTTCATAGATTAAATGCGCTGTGTATTTTAATTTTGTGGAAATCGAAGGTTAGGACATCACTGTATGTGGTCATTAGAGCTACCTTCTCCTGGTGGCAATGTGTCTTCTTTGTAGCGAAGCAATACATTGTAGTGAAGCAATAAATGTTCGTGTTCAAACTCGCCATTCTGCTCACATGTTTTTGACTGGTAAATGAACCGAAGGATGAGAATAAATGTGACCATCCACAAATGCAGCTGATATAGGCCCTCCATGTTAAATTACCCCAGAAGTAAATAATTTCTACCTCCGAAATCTCTGACCAATAAACAAAGTGACAGCATCCATGTGGGATTTATTAATGCAATCGAACCAAAGGGGGAATGCAACAAATTGGCAATCGGACTATAGGTTTGAAAATGCCCTTAATGTCTGCCAGACCAATGGTTCTCAACTGTGGTCATCAGAGCCCAGAGCCCAGGTTTTCTATCCTACCAGGTGCTTAAGTGTATTCACCAGGTATCCCAGGTCTAAATCAGCCCCTTATTAGACGACTGGAATGAAAACCACCAATTGTTAAGTATCAAGACTACTGGTATCATTAGGATTTACTGGCAAGTACAGTTATGTCTACAAACTATATGACCAAATGGGAGCATGCAGATGGAGAATAAAATAGGACCCAGGATGGAACCTTGAGGTACTCCATAACTAAATTTTGTGGTGGTGTATTGCAAGGAAGAAGCAGCAAGATGTCCCAAAGCAGTTTCTAAAATTACGCAGGGACAATGGATGAACTGGTAAAAGAAGCTTAGTTGAAAATAATTGTGCAATATGGAGGCATTGCATTTAATATTTGAGCAAACACAAGTTACGACAGCTAGGGGAGGCCAGGGAGTGGGAGATTTGGGCAGTTGTAAACCAGCAACTTGCCAGAGGTAGACAGCACCAACCTTACACCTGGCCTGATGTTGCACACCATCACTTGGTGGTCTGTTTACTTTTTAAAACTCAATTTGCTGTGGAAAGACATAGCAGATGAGTAACATGAAAGGAAGAAACCTTGATATACTGAATTCACAGCTGTGACTGAATAGCAAGGCCAGGATACGCCCTTGTGGAAGTTGAGTGCCAAGGTTTCATGGTGCCCTCTCCCACCAGTTTACTTAGGGAGATAGGGATTTGTGGTCAGGGCTTATGTCAGGTCATAATTGCAGCTTCAGAAGCAGCAGAAAAGAACAGCCAGCTAATCGTTGAAAAGAAAGGACAGATCCCTTTCTCCCCATTGACACATCTGCCTCCTATATCATCTTCTTCTATTTGAAGGAAGGCTGTTTGTGCATATGTTTATGTACTGCAAAGCAAACTATGTAGGCTGGTGGAGATTGTATGAACGCCACAGTAGCCTAAACAACACTGATATCAACTTTTTCAATTGATCACTTTTTCATGTGTTGTACTGTCACTGTTGAATTCAATGGGGACAAGCCACTGTCTTGTTTTCAAATTTGTACTGCTGTCATCTCACACTACAGGAGCCCATCCAGATTTCTGTAGATTCAAGTCATACAAATCAAACGTAAGTCAAAAATAATTGTGACAGCTCTGATGAGTCTGCAGCATGATTGGGAGGCATGAAATTGTATCCTTAACCATCTTACAACACAAGATTAACTGTGCAGACTGACCCCATGTCTTTTGGCTCAGTTATGTAGTGCATCCCCAGCATTAATCAAACTATGCGTAAATGCATGTAAAGTGGAAATTCTGTGAAACTTATCAGATTATTGTCATTTTCAGAATAATGACAGAAATATTGTGTTCATATAAACATATTGTAGTCAATGGGCCACAAAGGGCAGGTGGCAAACGATGCGCTGCTCAAGGGATACCTATTGTCTACATCCAATTCAAGACTTTACCTTTATATAATAACATATCACTGGCTGTTCAGGTTTAGAGTCAAGTATGAGGAATCAAACAAGATCTGCAAGCATCATTATATCCAATGACTAGGGACACACTATGACACCATTTTTAGAAACACACATACCTTTTCAGTACAGTCAACTGTTGTTTTTTTATGTGGAGGAAATTGACAGGTTGTAGGATCATTTTCTCATGAACGTTCAAATGCTACTTCAATTATATATATTTTTATATAAAAATACACACATTTCAGTCATGTACATTTTATTACCAGTATTTTTGTTAAAGCAGTATTTGTAATTAACCAGATGCATTTTCATGTAATGTTGCCCATAACTCATGAATACACACCTTTTCCCAACATAAATAATGCATAAGTAAACAGGACAGCAGGACAGGCTTTATATAGACACAGTGTGACAGAAAATGCCTGTTTTATTTTGCTGTTTTTGCAGGCTTTTCCTGACAATGCTGCTCGAAGGGAAGTTGAAAATCTACCTGCTGTTTGTATCAATGAAAGCTGTACTTGGAAAGGCAGTATTAAAGAGTATGAGGTGAGGTAACTTGATTTAGTTTTTTAAAGCAATGGTATAAAGAAGAGGTTTTTTCATATTTTTGTGTAACTGATAATTTATTGTTTTGTTGGAAGCAACACACAATGGTGTTAGTTGAGATTTACCAGCAATCTTAAAATGTGCTATTTTTCTTGCCGTCTATGAACACGTTTTTCTGCAGCTGTGAACACATTTTTCTGCAGCTAGCTGTGTAGACACATGATGCTCAGTCACACCACAGAGGTTGCCATGCTGTAAAGACTGCAACAGCCACTCAACTTAAGCTCTATTTTCTGCAGCTGAATCATGAGGGGAAATGTGAGTTTATGATCATCCCCTGTCCCTCCTGTAAAGAACGAATCCGCTTCAATGAACAAGAACGCCATAACGAGCGAGAGTGCCCAGAGAGAACGCTAAACTGCAAGTACTGCAAGGAGCCATTTCACTTCAAAAATATCAAGGTTAGAAATAATTGATTGAAACATAAGATGCAAGGCTTTTGGCCTGTACAGCAGCTCACAGCAATGCTTTGTGTGTCAATAAAATCAGTGCAAAGAAACATTTCTGTTTTTTTAGGCACATGATGAGATCTGTCCCAAGTACCCAATGATCTGTGAAGGCTGTGCCAAGAAGAAAATCCCCAGAGAAAAGGTAAATCTGTATTGACTAAACACAAGGCAGAAAGATATCTTTATTGGAAACATTTTGCTAATAATTGAAAACATGCAAAATGGGGCATAGGCCCCATAGCTACTGTATGCTGATGCAATAATTTAAGGTATTAAGGGTAATAAGCTTTTTGTGTTTTCCCTAGTATGTGGACCATATTAAGTTCTGCAGCAAATTCAGAACTCCATGTCGATTTCATGTTGTTGGATGTGATATGTCCGTAAGTAGCCTTCCTGTCTCCTCAAAGACATTGAAATTCTGACCCAGATTATACAGCTAATCAGTCTACCTTAACTGTGCTTATTTCACACCCTGACTCATTGTTTTCCTCATGTGTCCCATCTTTGTAAAGGTGGAGAAGGAAAAGATCCATGACCATGAGCGTGCCTGTGCCTATGAGCACCTCAACCTGTTGCTGCACTACATCATGGGCATGAAAGTGAGCATGGAGGGCCTGCAGCCCCAGGGCCTGGAGCTAGCTGGACACAAACTGGTGGAACTCCACCAGTCCCTCAGGGAGCTCGAGGCCAGAGTCTGCCAACTCAGCACCACCTCCTCTGGGCCTCCCGTGCAGGGGGCCGCCTCCTCATCATCCTCCAGCTCTGGTCTCCCCGGTCCAACTGCTTCGGCTCCCCTTCCCCCTCCTCCCACTCTGGCTCCTACTCTCTCTGTGTCTACCTCCTTCACACCCCTGCCCAGTTCAGTCGGCGCAGCGTTGGAGCTCCAGCTGCACAGTGAGAAGACCAAGGTGGCTGAGTTGGGCCGGAGGTGCACAGACCTTGAAGTGAAGGCTGGCACATTTGAGAATGTTGTATGTGTCCTGAATAGAGAGGTGGAAAGGTTTGCCACCACCATGGAAGCCAGCAACCGCCAGCACAGACTGGACCAGGATAAGATTGAGGCTCTGAGTAATAAGGTAGGGAGCAACCTCTGAAGTCACTGAAGCTGGTGGAGCTGGACAATGGAATTATCTAACAATGATTCATTTCTGTGTCCTGTAATTTTGAATGGACATGGAAAATTTGTGAGATTGTCTAAGCGCAGTATATGCTTATGTTCCAGGTGCGACAGCTGGAGAGGACAGTGGGGCTGAAGGACCTGACGATTGCTGAGATGGAGGGCAGGCTAAGGGAAATGTCCGCCACTACCTTCGATGGTGTCTTTGTCTGGAGGATCTCAGATTTCACCAAGAAGAGACAGGATGCCATCGCAGGTCGAGCCCCTGCCATGTTCTCGCCAGGTAACCTACTCTCACACGTATTAAAACAATCTGTATATTTGCCATTATTATAGAAGCTTCATTATCTGCAAATTAGTACATCTAAATTAGAGATGTGTCTGTTCTTCCTCACAGCCTTCTATACCAGCAAATATGGCTATAAGATGTGTCTGCGGATCTATCTAAATGGAGATGGGACAGGGCGTGGCAGCCATTTGTCCTTGTTCTTTGTTGTGATGAGGGGGCTGAGTGATGCCCTGCTCAAATGGCCCTTCAACCAGAAGGTAAAGGAACAGGAGACAAAGCTAGCTCCAAGAAGCACTTTCCATAGTGGACACACACTGTTCCACCTAAAAACTTAAACTCTCTCTTTGTTGACCTTCCTCCCCACTGTCTTATTCCCAGGTGACTCTGATGCTGCTGGACCAGAGTAACAGGGAGCACATCATTGATGCCTTCCGGCCCGATGTCACTTCCTCTTCGTTCCAGAGGCCCGTGAGTGAGATGAACATCGCCAGTGGCTGCCCACTCTTCTGCCCACTTTCCAAGCTTGACGCCAAGAACTCCTACATCCGCGATGACACTATCTTCATCAAGGCGATTGTGGATCTCACAGGCCTCTAGGTGCTTACACAGGGTGGCAGGGTTAGGCAACTGGGCAGCACTGTGACCATTTGGGCTCCATTTTGTCTCTTTTCTGGTCCCGTTTGGGCTGTGTTCAGGCATCTTACCGTCCCCTGCAGCTGTAGGGAGACAAACGTGCTTGCAACTGTATGCTGGAGGTGGCTGCAGTTTGCTCAGTCTAGAAGGCCCTGGCATTGTTGTACCTGGTGGAGAGATCAGTGTCATTGCTGTACATTTTAAGTGCAACAGTTTCTAGATTTTGTTTTGATGCCACAACACCATTCCCCCAGTGATAAAATGTCACGTAAGCTCTGCACATAAGCTTTCAATATAGAGCCGCTTAAACGGACGCAAGTGCAGAACGGTCAGTGCAATGTTGAGTGGAGGGATGTCAAATCGAACAGTAAAGGAGAGAAAAGAGTGGAATGGTGTCTTCCTTTAGACGACTTGTGGTCTTAGAGAACATGGATTGTAGCTGTTAGAATTACAACTGTAGATTACCAGTAGTTAGCAATGTGGTCATTTTCATGTCAGTGTAGAAAGCTGGCGAAATGCGTATAATAGAGTTAGAGCGTGGCTTGATGCAGAATATTTGCTTTTTCTTGCCGATTTGATTGTGGATATTGTGAGCTTCTCAATGCCATTGTTGAGTAAATTTGCATAGACAAACGTGGAGTTATGTTATGAATAAGATTACAGGCATTTTTTGCCTTTTTGCGCAAAGTGCATGCAGCTAGAATTAATTGGCCTTTTTACGCGTGAAATTAGTCCTTATTCCATTGAGCTTCATGAAGGTTCTTTGTTTGTTGTCGTTAGTGAACTAGCCATCCGTGATGGTGGACATTGCCTGCACGTCTTGGATCCAGGCATTTTTACATGTAAAGTTAGTGTCGCATATGTGTTACTCGTAGGGGTTGGCGGTTTTGATTGGTGGTTCGGTACATCTGTGGAAGATACAGTGGAGTTATCAGGGAGTCGGGGCAGTTTGCCAATCAAGACTGAGGCATAAGACTTACATGTGTGTTTGTCTCTGACAAATACACAAAAGCTGGAGTTTTCCCTCGGATATGCTCAGTAGCTCACATCTCAACACATAGTACTGTGCCCCACCACAGATGGAGGTTAATACAGATTCCATGAAATGAAGGAATTGTTTGTTCCTTGTTTTCTGTCCATATACAGTGCATATGTGTTTCTGCTGCTCTAAGATAGAATACCGATGTGAGTCAAATATATATCTGAGTTGAACATGTAGTTAAGGAGGTCGACAGGCTGAACGAGATTGTAATACTTTGTTGTTGGTCACTGGTCATTGTTGACGTTATTCATTGCTGATTGATGTTTTATGCAGCCCCAGATACATCTCTTTAAACTGGAGTGTTTTAGTTACACTGACGTGATAAGGCACCACGACTCATTCTGACAAAAAGGCTACAGCTTTGCTATATCTATCTGAGTATATCTGAATAACTGAGATGCTCCTGTATTTTTTGTATGTGTCCACCAGAGATTGCTCTTCTACTTACTTAGCATGCATGCTCAGGTTGTTCACACTGGCCTGTTTTGAAACCAGTCTCGACCTGTATTGAAACCTCTCTGTGCATGGGAGGCTTCAATTCATATTCACTATGGGATTTCACACTGGTTTACTCCGTAGGCCAATTGTGAATGCATTTATTTGTATTTGTTTGGATGAAAATAAGTAATCATAGGATGTTATTATGTCATATCTGGCTCTGCATCTGTTCCACAGAATAGAGGCAGGTGCCTATATATATTCATAGCAATTTATAAATATGTATCTTTCATATCATAATGTTGAAATATTCTATATATTGATGTTAGTATACACAAAGTGTTATAATAAACATAGTATTACTGAATACCCTATTAATTCTATATCTATATACCAACTTTTTGTTTGTCAAGATGGTTTGAACAGGCCAGGACAAGCCCTTTGTAAAGTAATGTTTCATTCCGTTTCTTCTAGAGTGCAATATATGCTTTTTGTCTGTCAGATTTTGATGACCATGATATTTTGGCTTTAAGGATTTGCAGACATATCCAACTGATTTGTTGCCATTTGTTTACATTGCTCATGTATGACTCTTACTGTCTATAACACAGAAGAGAAGAACTGTCACCCATTTTGAACTTTCCAAGGAAATATGGTGCTTTGCTTGTTATTAAGGTTAACCCGTACGCTACTGGGTGTCACAATGATGTGGCTCACTGGTCAGTAGCTTTTCTTGAGGCTAATTGAGTTGATGAAACCGATCAAAAACAACACCATGTTAATGTAGGGAAGTCCATGCTATACAAGTGGGTTTCTATCCTTAACTTCAAAACCTTTCAATGAATCATAGTGTGCATGTAATAAGTAGAATTACTATGAATTACTTTGAACCTTGAGTGTCTATTCTTGTATTGTGCCAAAATCAAATATTACCTCCATATACTAACGATGTTGTATTGCAAGTTGTAATTTGTATTCTATGCTAAAATATGGTGCCAAATATTAAATATTTAGGTTTATGGTGTGTGTGTGCGTGTGCGTGTGTGTGTGCGCGCGCATGTGTGTGTCATTCCAATATGATGCATGGGTCACTTCTGTCACCACCGATGGACATAGGTAATTACTTAGTATGTTCCATAAAACTCTCCTCAAATAATAAGCTTTGAATGTAAGCTTTAATTCAGTTGTTTTACTTTTTTTTTCTGAAAACACACTAGCAGTCCTGTAATGTGATGCAGTTGAATTTAACCAACTTTATTTGTGCACTTTGTATTCGTTCTTTGTCCAAACAGGGTATTTTGTTTAGTGATTTATATACCTTGAACTTAGAGCCATATACATTCTGAGGTTGATCATTGATGTGCTATGTTAAAAGTACATGCAGTATGTAATAAAGTTTATTGATTTCAGCTTGTTGATTATGTTTAAGCTTGAGCAAAACTAAATTGCCAGTCATTATGCAATTCAACTTGTCACCTGTAGAGGGCGCTATAGATCACTTATTGAATGGTCACTATCCTTGCTCTGAATACCTTTATAATATACTAAAAAACAGAGATTATTGTACTTTGATGCCCTGCAAAGCCTGCAGATCAATACAACTTTTGTTTAGTGTTGCTGAGAATCTCAGAGGCTTTCTATATTATCAGATAAATGCCACCTTGACCTTATTTTTCTAGCAATGCAACTGAACTGCTGGTAGGCAGCCAAGCTAGAGGGCGCTGTGCAGTACAGTTCATGCATCAAATTCAACCCTTTTCATGAAGCTGTACCAAGGGCTTTCTTTCAGCATCTTTTACCTTTAAAATGCCTCTCAGCTGTACACTTTATAGACTACAGAAGGTATATGATGTAATGTTTGATGTAATGTAACATGCCATTTGGTGGATGTTTCTATCCAGAGTGCCTCACATTAGCATGAGTGCATAGATGCTCAGTATGGTGTGGCAACATACTCATTGATCCATATGGATGTCACCCTTACCGTGCTCTTGGAAAGTGTTGGTGGCTTGGTGAGTCACAGAGAGCGTCTAGAGCAGAGTTCCTCAAATCCGGGCCTCGGGGTCCAGAGTGCTGCTGGTTTTCTCTCCTACCAGGAAGTTAATTGGATTCACCTGGCATCCCAGGTCTTAATCAATCCCTGATTAGACAGCTAGAATGGAAACTACCTGGCAGAATAGAAAACAAGCAGTACTCTGGACCCCAAGGCCCGGATTTGAGGACCACTGGTCTAGAGGAAGTTAACTGCCAGAATAGTGGCTACCCTAGAGGATGTGGTAGGATGAGCAGCTGAGATTCCAGGTCTCTGACATGGTACTGATGAATCTGACAACCACATCTAAGCAGTAATGGCAGCAGGGCCAACTGGTTGCTGATTCTGTACTTGTGAATGGTATTCCCCTCTAGATGACACTACAGTAGGTTTAAGTTGCTAACCAGTGGGTTATAACCCAGGATAAAAGTCTGACATCTTTCCGTGCCCGTTATGATGCCATGGCCAATGTTCTGTGGTCACTTAGTTCATCTTGTTCACACCTGCTGAGACACTATGGTCTGGATCTACTAAACATGGGCACTAAGGCTTTATGCACTTCTTAAGATGGAGGTGTGTTATGAGAACGGACAGGGGAATGGTGGTTTAAAATGAAGAGGATAATGTCCAGGCTGGTCATAGGAGGCCCTGGTGGGTGAGATTCAGGTTATTTCCTCCCTCCTCAGTTGCTGGGCCTTGTTTAAAGGTTCTTGGGGAAAGTTTACTTCTCTACATGTACATTTAGATTTGAATGTGTGGCATTTATTTGAAGAGATTGCATAGTAAAATTATGTTTATATTGATAAACATGAATGCCTTGATGCCATCTCAACCACAGACTTTATATTACTTTGTGACTACAACATATCCATGCAACCTTTCCCTCTCAAATCTCATATAACTTAGATGTGTCCCACTTGCTTTAACAGAGCAATAAATTGCCCTGGTCATACCCATTAATAGGGGGGAGGCTCTCTCTAACAAGGACTCTGGTTGGTTCAGAGGAAAAGCGGTGATGTCACATGTTGCCCTCTGTATCCTGTGCAGGTCATGAGTTCATTCAGGAAGTCAGGGGTCATACAGATAAAATGTGACTGCTATGATTATAAAAGACAGCACTGTTTTAGCACAAACGTCATGGAGAAACTTGCAATATTGAAGATGTGCTTGGAATAACATAGTATACTATATATATATATATATACATACATACATATATATACATACATACATATACATACACACACACATTTGATGGTTTGCTAAGGAATTCACAATTTCTCTGTTCAGTTTAATTCAACTAAGCATAACAATGGATATTACCAAATGTTCCCTTTGTAAAATAAATAAATATGTTTTTCATCATCTATTATTCCAGTAATCTGGGAAATCTGACCATTGGGAACAGAAAAAAAATGTTAAATAATAGACTCATAACTCAAAATGACCCAAATCTCTGGTACAGTTTATCCTTATTTTTTGACCTTCACGTAGATTCTGGGTGGCATGCTCTTCACCTACACACCTCACCTACCTACACAGTAGGCACACAGATCCTCCATCGGGGGAATGAGGACTGTCTGACACAGCTTTAATAAGCCTCCATCACAAATGAAAAACACCTGGTTGAGGATTTCACTACACTGGTGGATATACAAGATCTAAGGGCCCATAGAGAGAGAAGCAGTCGATGGCTCTTCATCAACATCAAAGCCTGAACAGGGCAATGACTTTTCACAGGTTATCAGCAATGAGTACTGCGCTTTGATGACTTAGGCTACGTCCACGCTAAGGCTACGTCCACGCTAAGGCTACGTCCACGCTAAGGCTACGTCCACGCTAAGGCGTTTACAACGCATACTTATCTCTCCGTTTTGGCCTCCTGTCCTGTCCTCCTGTGCTACATTTTTACCCTCCCAAAACTAAGCTTTTCAAAAACGCTGATCCAGCCGTGAGCGAGCCGGCTGCCCACCCCATTGACCGAGTGGTCTGTGCATGCCCATGGAAGGAGGAAAAAAAAAATTTTTAAATTTAGAGTACGTCCACACTTAGCCATTTAAATTTGAAAGTTTACGCTTAAGTTTTCGAAAAGCTCCGTTTTGGGGGGTTAAAAACACCGCCGTAGTGTGGACGGCAGGCCAAAACGGAGAGATAAGTATGAGTTAGTGTGGACGTAGCCTTGAGCCTTTGGAAGGTGATTTGAGCCTAATTCAGCAGACCATCCGTAATGGGATGGACCCACTTGACAACCCCAACTCTCATCCCCTATTTTCCTAACGTCCAAGCTAGGTTTCTACATAGATGCTCTCCAAAAATATTACACAAGATAGCTGCACCAAATCTTGTGTATTGGTAAGTGAAGTGCAGGATTTAGATGAATGCAGTCAAAATCAGTTGTGCCATCCCGCTGAGCGCTTGAATCCACAGTGACAAATCATGAAGTATATCAGTTGACCTTTTAGCAGTACAGCTGCACTAGTATCTGTTACAGTGAAGGGAGGTGACGTGATCGCCATGATCAAAAGCACATGTGAGGGGTCGTACAGTCTTGGGGCCACATCCAGCCAGGTCATACACCCTCTATTTATTATGTTTTTCAAAGTTATGTCCTACTTGTATTTACACTCCATGGCAAAGATCAATCATTGGCATTCCAGTATCCAGAGATGGGAACTATCTCCACTCAAATATGCATTTAATTACTTGTGTCTTTTGTCATTTCTACTCGGCAAGTGTGAAAACATATGATGTATTCTGGTATACTTTCTGAACTTTTGAACACCCTAAAATTGCATTAAACCAAACATATTTCCCCATGCTATGGCATTCAAAACAGCTCAGTACTGTATTATATATTAAATACTCAACTGATCACAGATCTGACATGTCGTATTCATTCAAGTACACAACAAAAATGTCAGATATGTGAATAACTTCTACTTCAACTAAATCTATTGCTTTGTTTAGTTGATAGTTAAGACGTATCCCCCCATGGGGGGGGGAGAGGGGAAGAAAAAAAAAAAAAATAAAAAAAAAATAAAAAAATCACACTAGCCACCTAACCGCTAGTAAACCAGTGGACAGTCTTGGTTAACTTCCTCTTCAGAAGTTTAAATACTACTATTTGAGGCTTTTATCATCTTGCTTTTTTCAGAAAATACCAAATTAAGAGAGAAAAGTTTCTGCGCAAGACCACACCATAAAGAATCCTGATTATTTATTTTAGGGTTTCCCAGTTCCATTTCCTGGCACCTTTCAATTTAAAATTCAAATAACTCATCTGTTGGGAAAGAGACCGAAGACCTGTTTGTATGAGTAATGATTCATGAGACTTTTATGAGTCGATAAAGAATAAATGTCTTGGTGTACAATCTAGCTCTAGGATGGGTTCACAGGAGGTCGAGCATCACCATGGTACAGCGATAAGAATGTAGGAGGGACCACTACATGCACACATGTAGAGCAATAGGAGGTGATGAGGCTCGACGGTTATGGTTTTCTATACATGATAAACAGAAAAACAAGAATTACTATACAGTTAACCAATGTGTAACATCACCCTTAACAATAAGGTACCTAACAGACAATGAATGTTAGTACTCTAACCAAGGGGGTGAGGGGTAGAGTACTAGAGAAACTTTCATTTAGCAATTACAGAAGAAATTCAACAGTCTAAATTAGGTTATAAGGACTCTTGCATTTCCTTAAGAACTACAATTAACAAATCATGTGCACTTACACACAATATTATATCTGTAGTCTCCAGGCAAACAGACAAGGTGACGATTCTAGCATTTACCACTATATACTGGTCAAGTTTTCGATCACATCCAATCTACAAATAACCATTAAAGTACAGCAACATATGAAGAAAGCAGTAACTCACTTTATCACGTGTAACCATAGGTGTGTGTATCTGAATCACGGGGACCGCGGGCCCTCACATGTGGTTTGTGTTGCTGCCAGCCAGAACAAAGAAAATGGGCGGGGCATATAGAGTAGACCATTGATTAGGAGTAAGTGAGGTCAGGTGAGAATGGGCGGATCCACGCCATGGACATAGGTGGGGGGTTGCTGAATAGTATGGCTCTATTCTACACTTGGACTCAGAATACAATGAGTACATTGTCCTGTTGACAGCAACTGCCATTATTGTGGAGTTTCCCCCGAAATAAGGTGTTTTTTCCTCCCCAGCTAAATAGGCATAAATAAAACAAGAACACAGAATGGAAATATTTGCTCAGCGGCTCTATTAGCTGTCCTTGTGTGCTTCCGCCCTGTGTGGGGTGATAGGTGAAGGAAAGAGGAGAGTCGTAAAGCAGACGGAAAATGAACAAACTATTGACATAGAAGCAAATAAAGCAAGGTGATACTGTTGGACCTGATGGAGAGATTCAGAAGATTCAGGCTCACATCATTTATCAAAAAACTCTTATCAAAAAATGAAGAGATTTGGTCTAAAGGTACATGAAATGAGTTTTTTTCAAATGTGTTGTTTTCCAGCACTGACATAAATCATACCATACATTACATTACAAGCATCACATCTTGACTGTGGCCTTGCAAGTTGTAATTGGACGTGATATTGAGTTGACAGACACGTTCTAGCACTAGAAAGGTCTATGCCACTGGGCGTTGAGATTTAAAAATGAATTACACCAGCATTGTAAATGCAATGTACTCATCCTACCACTTTTTTCTTAAATCAATGTTTTGGCTTTAAATGCCTGGATTTTTGGAATTCGAAACAAATCAACTTGGAAAATAATTACAGACAATTTTGACAATAAGTAAATGCTTACTAACTGGCTTTGTGAAATAAAGAAATCCTCACACCCAACTTAAAAACACCTTCCTGAGGCTATTTTCATTCTCTGTCAGAAAACCATAAAAGCCAGATGGGAGGAAGATACAGGATTCCTCTCCTGAAACAAGAGGAGAAACACAGCTCTTTAAGATCAGAGCTTGAATCAGGTCAGAGCAAACTGAAAGAGATGGGATTTACCTCAGAGATACAATACTGCACTTAATTCATCGTTCCTGTATCATTTGTGGTTTTTCCTTTTGCACAATACTCCTGAGTGACAGTCACTGTGGTCTGTAGTATCTTCATAATTACAACGTGAAAGACAATGTTTCGGGTTCACAGCCTTGGCTGCGTGAGCACTGTTTACAATGGTAATCGGGCACCTGGATTTGTGTGGTGGTTTATGAGGGGAGTAATAACAATACCCAGCATGCACATTTACTGTTGCAGCACTGACCTGTCAGTGGTAGAGTCCTAACAACACAGTCAGGCGCTTTTCAGCCAAAGAAAGCAGCTGTTTGTTGTATTCTGAGATTCCCAAACATTTGGTGGGTTTCTTCTGTTTGAACAATTGCTCTGTTCCACGTCCAGCACTGTCGTAAAAATGTTAAATGTTATGTCGCTAGCCTATTCAACAAAGTTTGAAGCTGCATTATGTAACTTTCTAATGTAAAAATACAAGCGCCTTATCAGTCTAGTTCATGCAACAGTGGGGCTGCGACAGAGAAGACTGGCCCCTCCCCCTTCATTGAGCCGCTGTAGATTCGCTCCATTCACCCCCAATTTAAAACTGAAGAACTTTTATTTACTTTTCAATAATTAAAAAGTATTATAAGTTTTATTTGAGTAAAACCCCGATCCATCCTGCCTGAAGAAGAGAGAAGAGGGGGTCACATTCATATTTCTGATGAGCAGACCTATCAAAATGCTTAAAAATCATTAGTAGCATCTTTTTTTTTTTTCAGGCCTCATGGACTTCTATTCATCTTTTGGCTGACAAAAACTCAAAGTACAAATGGTATCAAAAAAAAGTACACATAAGCTTGATTCACTACACATTTGAAAGGTTGAAAGCTTTTAACTTCTTAAATGTCCCAAAATAGAATTCAAGCCAGGTGACAGCAAGCACACTAACAGCCTATCACCTTTAAGAGGAGAAGAGAGTTGTGTCAACCCTGCTCACTATCTGCTATTTCTCACTTTGCTCATACTTGTGTACATGCTACACAAGAGAATGCGAGGAGAGAATGACCCGGGGACATTCAACCCCCATATCGTTCCTCAAACTCCTACAGAGAAGTACTTGGACAGTTTTATGAGCTTTCCAAGGTCTTGCCTTTGACTCTGGGTCATGTCTGTCAACTCTGACCTCGTATCTCAGTAAGTGTAGCCAACAACACTACAGCCTTTGTCAGGCCCATCGTAAAACAAAATGCTTACACTGCTGTGGAATAAAAGGCAACATAATTCCATAAAATAACGTGATTTATATGCATGTAGCTGTACCACGCTGTTAGCTTCTCACTAGAAGCTTCAACTAGATAAGCACAGTGATTGGAGAATGACAGTTTAAGGTCTCTATGGGGATGACCTCACCGAGACGTCACATATAGTAACTCACCACTATTTCCTTTGGGACAACGGCAAAGCCTATCTATCTTATGAGCTCACTTCACTTCACATCATTTGTACTAAACAATGCACGGAGCGATGACATCCTTTGGCCAAATGTAACAAATCCTAGAGTGAGATTTGACTGAACCACAGAGAAGACAGTAGGAGTGAGTTGAGACAGTAGTTGATACAATCCTGGGCTGTTTTTAACTTGGCTAGGACAAGACGGCCAAGGATGACAGAGCAGCAATGAGTCCACGAGCCAGACATTGAAAATGACATCAAGGTATTCAAAAGCATGAACTCCTCACCACCTTTGGGCTGTGCTCTTTAAATCAGACAGTAAGCAGCGATGCCAGCAGTATCCTTCAGACTAAACAGCTTGAATAACGGATGTGGTATTTTGCCTTGTGGAACATAGCTTTGAGTGGGGTATCGGCCTTTCGCTTGTGATTCAGAGTTGAGTTAAGTCTGTAGGACGGGGATTTAGTCACACAAACAGGGGCGTTGGCATTCAGACTTATGTTTTTTTGCTCCATGGACAGCTATCATGTATGGGTCGGGTTTCCCAAAAGAGATCCAGGGATGTTCTCGGCTTAAATTTTGTAAGTGAAGTTCTTATTGGATGTGTGATATTTGACCCTTTATTACGAAGAAAAGCAAAATACCTTTCTGTGTATTGATAGGCCCTGATCGAAAAGAATTCAGAATTAGTTGTGGATAGGAATATGGCAATTTGGCTCATTCACAGTGATTCAAATCTGAGCAAACGCAGACAACAACAGATTTCACTCTGGATGCTAAAATAAAATAGAATATATACAGATCAGGAACTGTGCAAACCGATGTATAGGTTAGTCCAGAGCATAGGAATGCTAAGAAGTAGTTTGTATAGACAGTGCTGGCACCCTGCTTCAGCACTCGTCTAGTTGGCTGAGGCTGGGGCTGTTATGACAGGACGTGTTGGACAGTTGGATGGTGATCAGCACAAAGGATCGCCTAAAGCCATTCCATGTTGCACCTTGGAGGGGTGAGCTGGAGGCAGTTGTGTCAGCTCATCATGAAGAGAGTGGGAGGAATTGTCTAAGAGGGAGTTAGTCCAGTTTAGTCCTCATCCTCCCGTCTGCCGCCGGACCCCAGGGTGTCCAGGCCAGCCTTTCTATTTGCCACCATCCTGTGCCTTGATGCTAGAACATATAGAGTAGTCTGTGGCGTACCATTGAGAGACCAGAGCCCTCTCAGGAAGAACAGTCTACTCTGCCTCTGTGTTGTTGGACCAGTCCACATTGTTGTTGATTTGCACCCCCAGATATTGCAGGGTTGGACCACTTCCAGGTGTCAGTGGCTTCTTGTGCTGTCAGAAATCCACTACCTTCGTCTTACTCATGTTGAGCTGCAAATAGTTTTCTTTTCCCCTCACGAAGCTCTTCACCAGACTCCTATACTCCTCCTCATTGCCCTCACTGATGCATCTCACAATAAAGGAGCCAACAGAGAATGGATTGAGATCTGCACATTTGAGCTGCTCCTATTCAGACTCGGACTACTCCATCTGTGCCTTCCCTTGGTCACAGGCTTATTCAAAACCTTGGCCTCTTTGTCCTTCCCATCGGTATGGTGGATTATCGGACCATGGACCTTCCTCCTTTTCAGGTCCTTCTGCCGAGGCATTGCCTTTAAATACGGTGAAACATAATAAAACAGGTGACAGCACACCTCAATAATACAAGCCCCGTCCAATGCTGGATGAACAGGGCGCCTGTTAAACTCTCTCTTTGATTGTCCCTTTTAAAAATTCCACTGACTGATGTGTGAGAGGAAACTGTATGAGTGTATGTTAGTGTAGGAAAGTGGCAAGAGAGGAGACAGTTTCCACAATGGAGGACCCCTCTTCAGACTCAAGGACATATTGAATCGGTGATGGAAAACCTGGATCCAATCGGGACCCACTGCCTTGCTAGTGTGGACCCATCCCAACTCCCCTCTCAACTTGTTTACTATTATTGGATGTTTTTTGGTTTATTGACTCATAAAAATAAAACATAAAATGAATGGCAATCCACCTAGGCTATGATGTTCAATTGAATCTACATGCACCAAAAAGATAGAAATTGTAATCACACAGGACACAAAGTGATCTAACATCTACTGTGCCTAGGCCTCCTACATCTTCTGTATAAACCTGTGTTAAGTCACTTTACCAGGGGAATGAATGTTGATTGAAGGGGAAGTTATCATGTTTCTGGAGAAATGTCAATCTTGGCTTAATGACCATCCTTGAGCTCTGGATATGTGTTGCAGGCCTAAGCTCTGAAGCCAGTGGGTGCTGGAGTGGGAAGCTCCATTAGTGGGTCTGGGAATGAATAGTGAAGGTATTAAAGGGTCCTGGAATGCACCCCTTACTGTGTTTGAAAAAATGAGATCCTGGGGGGGGTGAGCATTTGTAAAGTTAGTTCTTTTGTTTCTTCTCTTGAACTTATTCTGTTGAATGGGATCCACGCTGAGTGTGCACCCCCAATGGGGATGTGCAGACAGGCTGAACAATCCAACACGGACTGACGACGACAGTTCACACCGTTACATTGTATATCACCAGCATAGCAATTAAAAGAAATATGTCAATAAATGATATGACCCAGTTTATACATTATACTTTTTTAGTCGCTGATGAAGATGACCCAGGGGTGTCAAGGCTGGCCCTAAAAGTTTAACCCAAAAACAACCAAAACATAGGTGGCTTTTCAACACAATAGGGGACTCACTGGTTCAGAATTCCACAGATGCCTCAACGTCTCCATGAAAGGCAAATATTCAGCCATATCATTCGTGAGCCAGACATTGTCTGACATTTTTTGTTAGAAGTATGGTTACCTTGGATGAGAAGAATGGCAGTGTCAGCCATACTTGTTGTGACAAATAGTGAGTGTAGAAATGATAATGGTAATATTTGGAACCAAGGATACACCTAAGCAGAGGTACAGAGAAGTGTAGGTGACTTTAGCTGAGTTTGGTGTTGTGAACAGGTTTAGAGGGGGGTGGGTCTGGGATGCAACAGCTTACTATTGTAGTGTCGTTGGCCTCCTTCATTTGTGCTGGGAAGTGTCCACATGACAACCCCAATGACATACCGGCGCATTTGACATAGGTCAAATATGGTACCATCTACTGTTACTAACAATAATAATAATAAACAATAATATATTTCTAGGATGGGAGCATCTATTGTTCATTATTAGTATTATTATTATTGTTGGCTACAGTGTACACTCCTTAATGGCTCCTGGTAATCAGAAATTTTGTCCATTTTATTGTGAAGCAGTCTCGTATTGCCCAAGATGATAAAAGGCAGGTAGGATGTGTGCCACCTCGTCTTTACCTGTCATATTTCCTCCCCATCTCTTTCCTCTCCGCCGCAGATTCAGTTCAGGCCGTGGGTCCAGCTGGGGCCTTGCCACTCGCCCAGTCATGCACCACACAGTAGCAACAGCTGATGATGCCCGATGATGTCACCGCTGACAAGATTCCACGGCAGTGCGTAATGCAACTCTGACCAGACGGGAAGTTGGAACGCTCCGCTCATTTCCCAGACATGCGAGTGTTTGAAAGATTGTGGCTGGAGAGCTCTGTTAAAATTAATTGTTAAGTGCATTCAGTGAAAATAAAGTGGCCGTCTGTCTGAGTGAACTGTTCCTGGTCCGTGAGGTGAGGAATGTTGATGTTGGGGGATGTTGGGGGATGTTGGGGGAGCCGAAGTTGAGGTCACTTCTACCCATTCTACTACATTACAGATTACTTGCTATCAACTGGTCAATGGTTCTGATTCTGAAATAAGTCGTGGAATGAGGTGATATTTACTCATTGACTACCTTATAAGTACACACTTTTGCACAAAAACATTTTTCAACAAAAATTATAGATTTATAGGAATGTGTTATAATCGAATAGGTAGATCTTTGAATTTTTATACATAACGGAGAGTGCTACCAGGTATTTTCAACAAAATCTATTGCTTCGTTTAGTTGTAAGACGTGTCCCCTCCTGTCTGTGGAAAATCACGCTAGCCACATAGCTGCTAGTAAACCAGTGGGCGGTCTTGGTTAACGTCCGCTCCCTATTTATGTGTCTGAACTGAAGTGATTTACCACACTTAGACCAGGGATGATTTTTTTTTCTCAAACTGCAAACCTTGGTAAATTATTGAAAAAGGGTACAAGAGTATTAATAATGCACTGGTAAAGTTCATTTCCATACTTGTTGACAACATTATTTATCCTCTATTCTGTCTATAATCTATCCTGTTTCATGTACTTGTGATTACAGGATACTGTTTAAAGCAAGGACGGGATTTTGATGTATGGAATATACTGGTGTTTATACGGGGATAATCATTTTGTCAAATATTTACTAGAGCTGTCATGACAAGCTTGCAAATGTGCAATGAAGGTACATTCATTGCATAATAGCCATGGTGCACCTGGTCTCCAACGTTTGTTCAGTCAAAGGGATTAGGGACGAACACCTACAGTTCCTGAGTTTATTTAGAAACCTTTAGAACAGTGCTACGCTCAGATCAGGAGTTGTACTTGGAAAAGGGATCCAATGCACAGGGGCACTAAGCACGAATTACTCTCAACTGAAATCAGCCTGAAATCAGCTTAGGGTTAGCAGGCCAACAGACATAGCTGCATTAATGTGCCTGAACTACGCTTGTCTGAATTCTGGACGACCGAATGTGACGCCGCTTAGCACTGGTTATTATCGCATGCTGCCTATGAACTAGACAAACATTTATAACATCAAAGTCACATGTAACCTTTTTTTCTCACGAAGTGTCAAGGGGGCCAAAATGGAAGAAAATAGATTCCTTCTCACGTCAAAATCACTTACACAGATGCATCGCCAATTCTCCTACACCCCAGTAGCTGTAAAGCAAAGTCTTTTCTGTATATGTTCTTTTTGAGGTTAGGAGTAGAGGCACCAAACACACAGCGGGGTGAAATAGGAATATGTTGTGAGTTCACAAGCTGTAAACAATTCCAAATGTGGCAACATAGTGATCCATATTTTCCATTTCCTCGGCCTGGATACTCTGTTTTACCGCTTGAGCTCCATCCAAATAGGCTGTTGCTAGGCATTTTTTACTCTGATCAAGACAGTGAAAAAGATCCTGGGCTGTTGTTGTACCATTTGTGCCAGTTTCAAAACCAAGCTATCATTATTCTCACACTACATTGGCAGTAGACTCATGCAATATATACTGTAGTACCAAAGTATCATTTTCAACTATATATTTACTAAGATTTTATTAAGGAATAGCATTCTTGGCTGTCGTAAAAGAGCCATTCATATAATCATTAAAGTATTGCTATTTATTATTGCCCAAGAGATATTTGCTCAACCCTGCTCCTACATCATTTCACTACGTGCTGTGTTACTTTGTAAGTTATCACTGTGTCTCTGCACCAATGCTCCCAAGACAATTTCCTGTGCACTTTCTGCACCTCACTAACAAAGTGCTTCTGATTTTGATATTGAATTTGATTACAGCAAAAAGAAGATATATTTTCCTGTTCCGTTACAATTCAGGAATTGATAAAATTGCAAGGAAACAGTTCATTGAGACTAGTTGATATCCATTTTCATTTAGGAGTCTGGCAAAATAAGGTCATATTTGGTCAATCTAAATGCCTGATACAGGCACAGGAGCTAGACTCAACAAGCCACTCTAGTTTGAAGCGTGTTCATGTCCCACAGTAGCTGACGAATGGCTTGTTGAACAGTTGGCGGTAAAATTAGGTCGTTCCCTGGGGTGTTGTCAATACATAATTAAAAAGACAGGACACAGACACACTTCTCATTTGCACTGCCCTTAACCTCTCTAGTGTATCGTGGATGGCTGTACTATACTATAGGTGGGTTAATAATGTCAGTATAAGCAACGCTTGTTAGGGTATTATCACAGACTGTTGCAGGACACATTTTTTCTCCACACTATTGAAGGCAGCCAGCATGAAGAAACACTTCAGTCAAATACCCATTAGTCATCAGTTCAGTGGCGTAGCAGAGTAACAGTGAAAGCCTTGCTAGAGTTTCACAGACACTTGAGGTCTGATGTCACTGGGTCCATTAATAAGGCTGTGGGTAACGCTGCAGCTGATTCATCCTCCATCTAGACAGCATGGTTAGCTCATTCACTAAAAACTGTCTGTCTCGCTCTTTCTCCAAAATAAGTAGTGTGTTCAGTTATTACATTCAATGCATCAGGGAATACGGGATAAAAATACAGCGAACAAGGACCTAAAGGCCCTTAAATTGCTCAACGTCTCTCTCATGTTTGTGTTCACATCTAGAGAGAAGCACTCAGACCAATCTTAATCACATGACATGTCTGTGTCCATTTTCCTGCAAATCTCATCCTCTCCACTCCATTCCCTTCTTATATTGTCCTTCCTTTCCCCTCAAACTTTCCCTTTGAATTCCAGCATTTCAACCTGTAACAAAATCTGCTTCCTGATTCAAAATCTCAAGTTTCTGAGCTTTTAACGATTTTCTGCTTGTGCTAAGCACTTGATTACATTATTTCCACTGTGACTGCAGTCATCCGGTAGCTAATGTGGTGATAGTCATGCCTCTGATCAATACTGTTAGGTCTGTTGAAATCAAATTACAGCGGACTTAAAAATATGGCAGGACTTTTCAAGATTTAAGAGATCAATTATAATATAAAATATCTGATAACACTGAGACAAGCTTGTGATCACAATGTTTAGAGTGGCTGTGGACACATGGTCTACCGCTGCACTTCAGCTGTTTTATTTGTGGAAAGGGCATCCTGACTGTTGTTTAGGTGACCTCATGTTCATGGATCACATGTTCATTGATCACATGCTCATTGGGTCTAAAAGCTCCAGCACCTTTGGTCTGCTCTATATGAATGGCTAGCTTAATATCGAATCTGCAATAAAATTCATTCAGTTTATCGGGGAGTTTGGGGTCTTCATCAAGGGCTGTATGCTTGGTCTCATAGTCTGTCATTAACTTAAGCCCCTCCCACACTCCAGAAACTGGTGTGATAACTCTACATATAGTAGAGCACAGTTATTTTTCACTCTGAGGTGGGGAAGACTTTTAAGTGTCCACATGTACAGATGGAAGGTAAAGAGAAAGTTTGTCAGGAATATTGACTGAAATGCTGTTTGGCAAATGTTTGCAATTGACATTACTATTGACATTACCTGGCCAGTATATCACTGAAGATGTGCACATTTGTGACATGTAATTTGTTAATGATTTGTTTCGCCTATTATGAGCAATTGTGTTTAGTGATTGGGGAGTGATGTGGGTCACCTCTTTGAGACTTTTGCTCTTTTTCTATGGAGCAGCATATGTGCATACACAGCCGCCCACCACTATGTGAGCCAGCTCATATGAGACAGTTTGCAAATGCTGTCATGCGATTTCCATGCAGCCCAAGAAATACAGAATAAAACAAAATGAATCAAAGTTTTCACTTTTACCTGGATCGACTTGAAGGTAATGACTTCCAAAGAAAAGAAAGAACTTCACATCACCGATAGATGTGAAGTTACCTTTGGTAGAATTTAGGCAGCAATTAATCAACAATGTTCTTATTGCCAAACTGGCGTTCCCTCTCTAATGTGAATCGAGGATATGCTTCTGGCAGCGGGATATGTGTTATAGGTGATCTTGGATCAGGTGGCTTTGTTCAACAAATTCCTGACAGAATTTGAGATCATCCAGGGCTTCCTGGGACCGTGCTGCTTCTGGAAAGACTCCTGGAACCAGAAACAAAGAGGACAATGTTTATACTTTGAGCTTTTATATCCTTTACGCAATTAATGACGTTGCCACATGAAAGAGAGAAAGAAAGAGAGAGATGTTGGAGGCCGGGTAAGCGTCAATAGTGGTCTGAAGCCTCTTCTGCAGGTTATTTGCGGGAGAAACAGTACAAATCAATGCATCTATAACATTTCTTGAAGAATCCAAAAAAGCTTCTGGGGGTGTTTTAGGATTTTTAACATTTACACTGGAATGTTTTTCGAAAAATGCTTTTAATAAATCACTTATACAAGTAGTGCTTATGCATTTACTTCCATACCTTGTTGTATTATGATTGCACCTCTTACATATATGGTCAATATTATCATAATCATTATATCTATCATTACTATCATAAGCTTTGAATAAATAGAAACTACCTCATGTGTTACATCTGGAGTAACGAAGTGAAAGCACTTGGCCTGTAAGCTGATGTCAGAGGTCTTTCCACTTCCTGTAGTGATGAGCTCACAGCTTCCTGATTCTTGACATGAGTTTGATGTTAGCTTTGGTCTGCATTCACAAGGTTGTTTACACATTGGGCACAGTCTGACCCGGTTTGGCCTCTATTGAGAAGCAAAGGTTTGTGTTACATAGTTGTAAAATACAATCCTTCAGTGCAATGCCAAACTACACACCTTCATTACAATACCTTAAATAAAGCCCATGGGAAGGTTCGTCTGAATGAACGGCTAGCTTTCACCTTCATCCATGGCTGACGTCTTGGAACAGCCCTGAGGGCTCAGCATGATCTTCTTCAGTTTTCTAAATCTCATCCAAAACAGGCAGCATTGTCATTGTAAGACTTTAAGAGTTTTATGATTTGCTTAACATGCTGTGTTAGCACATTCCTTTGTCAGCCAGTGACCTAATGACTCTTGTACAGATGCTCTGGGAGAAGTTTCCCTGGAAACCAAATATTTAAAGCAGTGCTGAAAATGGAAATCCATGTATATTCTCTGAGGAGTAAACCTGTAGCGGTTTTCAGTTAACAAAGTCGACAAATGGGTATTGACTAGCGACTAGGGTCTGAAGTATTTCAAGAACTTCAAGAAAGTATTTGCATCAGTAAAATCAAAATGCAATTAACAAACTGAGAAAATGGAAAATTGGTGAACAACTCCAGATTTACTTTTCACCTTATTGACCTTATAGACCTTATAGACACCTTATAGACTAACATGAAACATTTCAGTTGAAAGAGGGAAATCCTTCTCCTGGTTTGGAGATTAGATAAGAGTTAACATTGGCATAGACAGAAGATTTCCCAATGCTTTTTATTTTTCATGAGCAACATAAATCATTGGGACAGTGATTAGCTTTCTGTGGACGCCCCCGGGCCAACCTCATAAGGAAATAGATCAAAGAGGCCAAGAAAGTGTCCATGTCAACCTCTGACCTGCTGACCAACGACAGATTTAACACAGGGGCCTTATATTTCAACTCCTTCTCTTTGGAAACAAGAGCAGAGTTATACCTTTTTTCACTATGGGTGAGCAGAATGCTATGTGGCTTTGAAGTTACCCCGTAGGGATAACTTATCTTTCTACTGGGCATGAATTGTACTTCACCCTAATGGTGCTTATTTCTCTGCAAACATGATAAAACTGATAAAACTTTTGGCATATAAGTAGCCAAGTTGACTTTGTACATGGCATACATTTAAAAATGCTATATTATTTGGACATCAGCAAAACAGCTAAAACCAATTTCTAAGAGTTAAAAGAAAGTGCTTTTTCATTGAAAACCCTTCTGATGACAAGAACCTGGCATCCCAGGGACAGGTACTGCAAATGTCTGATTTCTATGTTCTGGATGCACCGTCCAAAATAAGAATTGTATTCTGCACATGAATTGCTTTCAGGTATCTCTTGACTTATCGGAGGAATTGAGGAATGTGACTTAAGTCAGCCAACGCTGAATCTGAGTTTTAATGAAAGAAACAGATGGTGCTTGCACATTCTCAATAGACGACAATCAAAGACCACTTGCCTGTCCTAAGCACTATTGGCACTATCTGAAGAAACTGAGTGAATTACTGCTAACGTCCATGTTATGGCTAGAAACTCCCATAATAATAACAAAGCAGTTTCTGACAGTCAACTTCATTTGCTGTGCGGAGACTCTGAACCTCAGATCTCAGATCCTGGATTAATTTTCTCTTCAGCCTTCACATCAAGCCTCCTGTTTCACTGATGGAAGAGGGCCTGTGGAGATTATTTAGTAGTTGTGTATTGACATTATGGCCGATGCAGTTAATGCTGAAAAAATATTGGCCAGAAAACTTGTGAACAAACACTTTTTCATTCCCACTGTTGGATTTCACACACCTCACCTGTATACTAACCAGTTCAAATAATCAGCAGGCAATCTGTTAATATGTTGTTCAAGATATTACAAGATTTATAGAGAATGCTGTTTTATGACGAGACTTTTTGAGTGTTTTATTTTTCAAATTAAATGCCATCGTGAATCCTCACCCCTTGCCTGCTACACCATTCTATTAGAAAGAGCCCTGAAAGAGT
>OOFE01050256.1:39155-63787 GCA_900323365.1 Monocentris japonica
CCTGAGAGAGTCCGATGTCAACACCGCTGAAGCCTGTGGATAAGAGGCTAATGCGGGGGATAGTCATTTAGATCCTATCTTTCAACCCAAACAATGGCAAGGCCAGGAAAGGAGTAACACTTGAAGAAAAGCAGAGAATGTTTTGCCAAAGCACAGTAATTCCCCATCACTTTTATAAATACTGACATTTAGTTTACTGAAGAGAGCTTGGCTATTTAACAATGATTACATATGAAGAATGGTTTATGTAATAACACACATTCTCCTGCTACTTTATATTTGATGTAAAAGTGTAAAAAATAATACTTTTTTTAAGCCATCTGAATAAACTCATGGAGACAACGAACTGTACATCCAATAAAAGTGGGAATGCTTTGTGTTAAAACTTTTGATATCAGACAGGGATGCTCAAACCGCCATGCCCAGACAAGCATGCCAGCTCTAATCGCTCTCTGTCTGGAAGCACTGACCTCTTTTGCTCAGCTGATGCCTTATTATCAGTATTGATTTTGGCTCCTTCATTTTACAGACGCCCTGCAGGGGGGCAGATTACCCATGGACAAATCAGCGACTGATGGTCACTGAGCACACGGATTGGCATTAGACATTTGTTCTGCTCATGCCAGGCCCGTGGTTTCCAGACTGTTTATCTACATATGATTTCCAGATTTGTTTTTTTTTTTAAATTGGACAATAACATCAGTACCATTTACTCCATGGATGACAGAGCCGGGGGGAAAAAATGACTACATGCATCATGTGCTGACACTGAATCATGTATGAGCCTTTTGGACTTAACCCTCTGTATGTTTTTGGGTTTGGATGCTGACCCCGTTGTCGGAGACTCTTGCTAGAGGACTTACCAACTGCATCTGCTCCAGTTGGATCTGACGTGGATGATAGCTCTGGTACAGTAAGTGCTAAGAGAATCAAAGAGTTGGACTGGCATGTCTGCTATTTTGGATAGATGGATGATAAATTTATTGTGAATTATTATTAATTATTATTGCTCTTATACAGCACCAGCAATTAGGATTAATATCAAGATGAATGTTATTGATCCCTGAGAAAAAATCGGATTATTGCAGACTGAAAAAAGTAGGATAGAGATAAAAATACAAATATTAAAGATCAAAGATATGGTATCTACTAACGGGTCTATGGACATTACTATTGTTTTTTACTTCTCTACTTCTATATGGTATTCTAGCAGAGTAAGAATTTCACATGAGTGATAGCTTTGGGTCGGTTGTCTGACAACCAGTCTGTAATTTTCCAGATATAATATTGATTCAGAGGACAACTGATAGCCGGTGAGGCCGGAAATACACACCCTAGTATATTAGAGAGGGTTCCCTTCAATTGTAAATCATGCCTTGGCCCTTTAACACATTTTAATTTCAATTTAAGCCTATGTTGTTTCATACGTGGAATTATTGGTCTTAGCAGTCTAAGAAAATGATCCTATATAATGACCATGCTTGGGTAGAAAAGCAGAGTGAGTCTGGTGTAATATCCATTGGTTTAAAATGATCCCCTATAATGAATGGATAATGGGCCATGCAATGGGCTGTGCACTCTAGCAACATGTTTTTTGTCCCTAGTCAGCTACTGTCCACAGAATGCAGTATTGTCCCAAAGATAACTGACAACATTTGATGCATTGATGTTGTTCTGATGTTGTCCCTATTATTAATTATTTATAAGCCAAAGGGGGAAAATAGTCCACAGCTGTAATTTGACTTTTTGTCTGATAGGATTGTTTAGGAGTTGCCAAAACAGCAGCTGGCTGATTTGTCAGCACATCTGGTTAAGACCTACAACATCCATCCCTCAGTCTCCCTGCTTCACCGAGCTTTTCCCCTCTCACCCTCCTTGTTTGAGATGTTTGTGTTTTCCTCACCATGGTTTTAGAGACAGGAGCCATATTCTCCTTGAGACGGATGGCAGTTCAAGGCAGACAGAAACTGATAATAGATACAACCTAGAAAGTTTGCCTGGGTGAAAACTGCGGCAAGAGATAAATATGTTACTATAAATATGTTAAGATGTTGTAAAGATTTCTGGTGGTAGTTCGAGGCTTTTGTTACTTTTAGACGCAATTCCAACTGTGCCAAGCTCCTCAGGGGACCAGCACCAGAAGCACTTATAAACATACGGCAAGTGTAGTGGTGACACATATTGACAACCTGCAGAGTATCTCAATACAATAACGGTACCTAACATACACAGTGAAAGACATACGATGGAAAGTAGATCATAAATATTGCATTCAATATTCTACTCTGTACACAGCTTTCAAGCAGCATGAGACTCTCAGTCTCAGGGTCGTGGGTTTGATCCCCACATAGTGTCAAGTACCTTTGGAAAAAAGTGTCTGCTAAATGACTGTAATGTAAAGTGTGAGTGACCAATAGCACGCTGCTTTAATGTGAGATAATGCTGAATAGTATATATGTGAGTAGATTATGTCCATTTGATAACTTACACTGCTGAGACTGAAAGGTATCAGTGTGCAAAGCTTGGAGTACACAAGGTTGTGCAGACATTGCAAATAGCACAAGTGTATCTACTTGTAATTAGTGCAATATTGCGCAAAAACGCAGTTATTAACAAATAACTGTATTACACAAATACTTTTTACAATGATTTAAAATTTTGCAACAATCATCACATCAGAAAACCAATTAATTCACTTTTGGCTTCAGCGGACGCCATGAGCGTTCATCCCTCTTCTCTTTGCAAGTCCGTTCAAAGCTGCTCTCTCAGCAGTGTGTTGTTTATTCTCTTTTAGATGTTTAGCGCAGAGTCTCTCTAAACTTGAAATTCTCTGGAAGTTGACTGAGTCCATGACCGTCAGCATGCACCATGTGAAGATCGACCATGAGTAACAGCCTCGGAAATGTTCCACCTCCCACAGGCGTTCCACATCTGAAGGCAATGGTAACGTTGTCATAGTAACAGCAGATTGTTTAGTTTTTTTGTTGTTTTTTTTTTCGTGGGGTGGGAAGGGGGTGGGGGTATTTTTATTAGTGGCTCTTCTACACTTGGCCATCAGAAATGTTTCTCCAAAAGAAATAGGGCCCTCTCCCCGGTGCATATACGGACGTAACGTAGATAGAAAGTGTCTAAGAGCAATGAAACTATTTGGATTAATTGCCTGTAATCAAACCTATGATGTTTAATAGCCTTTATAACTATACTAACACAAAGAATATTTAAGTTTGGGCAATGTAATGGTTTGATTAAGAAGCTCTTTCAATTCAGTAATTTGTCAAAATCAAAGACAATATAGCAACATCCAAATAGACAAACATTTCTCCACTGATAATGCAATATTATTCCTTACTATACATAAGAAAGTGACTATAGAGATAGGTAAATGCCTTTTTTCTGTAATTCAGTCCCAGCTGTGACAGTATCACTTCCCTCATCCTGCCCTGAACTGGAACATCAATGAAGCACCGTTTAACATTTGTACGATTTATGTGTTTTACCACTACAGGGTCACTGAAAAGTCAAAGTCAGGATGTTCAGAACGATCATTGATGCCTTGTAAAATAAAAATGATACTTCCTTTTTTTTAATCACCTTTTCCACATCTCCTCTAAAGTAATAAATCTGATCGTGGTGACCAATTGGTGAAAGAAAACAAATATAAGTGTATATCGTGTGAAATTAACTTTAAATCATTAGAGTACAACCAGTGAAGTTCTGTCTTGACACAAGATGCTTATTTTAATGTTGACACGTGCTGGTATTAAAAAAACACTTTAGATTTATATTAGTTCTTGTTGAGAGTCAAGTCAAACCACTTTGCACCACCTGTCACATCTTTTTGACAAGGGCATTGTGCTGAAGGCATCCGCTGCCAGCGTGAGGGGGTGGCTCCTCGCTGCTTTTAGCTGCTTTCCTCTTAGTGCCGAGGTCCAGATCTCTTCTACAACGCTTTCAGGCCACTGAACATCTGACTTCATATTTGGAAGAACCTCACTCATGTGAGGCAGGAAAAGTGGCTTTGGTGCTTGCCACAGTATACAGCATGCTCACTGTGCATGGTTGGCTGTATTTCCTTCCTTGCAAAGAGGAAAGATTTGGCCTTGAGAATTGCAAATTGTCAAGGTTTATGCTGCTTTAAGGTCTTTTTCTTTGTAGCCATATCTTTATACATGGCAGTGGTATGATATTAGAAATAATCAGGTACTGTATAGTATACAGTACAGTTTTTGTGAAAGTGAAAGTGTTCACCAGCTGCACACTATGGTTTTTCTTTAACTCATGTTAATTCCAAGTTTCAAATTAGTTATGATATCTCCTCTTCGTCTTCTAACACTAATATAATATTAATTGATATCAAAGTCATACTGTCTCAAAGCAAATGAGCTATTGCTGCAGACTGGCTTGGTGTGTCTTCATGCATGTCATCTACCGTATCAAATCAACGGTGGTGAACCTTTGTTTCATGTGAACTGTCGTCTCCAGGAGCATGATAAGCATGACGTCACCTCCCTTCCCTGCCGTCTCCAGTAACTGTGTTTAGAGAACAAAGCATCTTGACTAAGTCTTAGCCCTCTCCGTTTGAGGTAACCTGACCCATCTCCTCTCCTTGCCCTTATCTCACTGATGGCGATGACTTATTTTCCAGGAAAGACACACAGTAACAAACAGTGTGTCAACAAACTGATCTAATGTACTTGAGGTTAAGAAGAGGCATTGAATATTAAATGAGCATCGGTTTCTCCAGAATTCCCAAAAACTGACCGAATCTGGTAAATATTTGTCTGTATCTCGTCTGTACTTGTAAGTGTTTCCTACCCCAGTGTTACACAAATAGAATCATGAGCAAAGAATGTCCACGTCTTTTCGTGTGTGTGTATAAGATGATTTAACTGGAGTTTATCAACAGATGCCCATCAGTTATTCTCTACAGATCAACATGTACAGATGCTGTTAATATGAGTTGAGGCATTAAATTCATTTCTTCTACATTTTAAAGCAGTGGCATATTGACAAATAAAATATCATGATTGAGAATGTATCTATAAATTAAACTCCTTTGTATAAAGCCCATCATCATAGACTACAACACCCTTAAAATCTAGTGTCTAGGTTATTATTATTTTAATTTTTAATTTTTAATTTTTAATTTTTAATTTTTAATTTTTTATTTATTTTATTATTATTTTTATTTATTTTCTTTTATTATATTTTTTAATAGTTAGATTAGACTTAGTTTCCACTGACTGGTCAAATTTTATTTCTCAACTGATAAAATACAGGTATGTATTCCCAACCCTCCTTTGTCAAACATAAAGTCATCTTGAAAACATAATGATGTCATCTGCCGTGTAAAACAATGTACTGTGCAGCCTCGATGTGGCCTGCCAGCTAGTCAGACATACATCTGCCTTGTGTATTTACATTAGCCTGATAGACGTGTGCATGCATGTACCTTATGCCTTCTGGACACGCAGCATAGCCCACATGTTGACAGCTGTTAATGGCCAGCAGGCCACGTCATCTGTACATCGGTCAGCACCAAACTATTTCGGAGGAAATGATTTACTCGTGCCTTTTCGCAGCTGATTGTGCTGCAACCATTCTGAGTGTTAGTGTTGCCGTATTTCAATCCTCAGCCATCATTTGTGCCTCACCAAAACATTTTTAATAAAAACAGTTTAACATTTCTACACTCTGCGCTGACACATTTATGCCATGATGTGTTTATGGCGTCGTCATGAATCTTTATTTCCTTTCTAGTACTAATTCTTTAAATCTTCGAAATGATCTTCACATAAAATCTCTGAGTCTCATCATTTAACATTTTTTTAATCACATACTGCTGCAGACCTACAGCAGTCTTCTGAGATTTTCGTATTTGTCATATGGACGACACAGTGAAAGACGTCACAGGGGTGAGAATGATCACGTCTTGCTCCCACACATTTTCCATATGTCCTGGCCCAAGCAGGGGACCACAGAGTTCCTGCAGCTGTGTGCATAAAAGCGCTGAGTAGCTGCTAACCAAGGCCAGGCTGAGTAGCCGCTGTGAAGACCAGCCATCTCCCACAGTGGGAAAATTTCAGCTGGATGGTATGAGGCAGGCGTGGGACAACCTGGAACAGAGACCCTGCTGGAAACACAATACCGCAGAAAACCCTAGCACTGTGACCTCTCTAAGATCTCAAACTGGTTTCAATTGTACGCACTGACTTGATTTGTTACTGTGTAGCAAAACAACATGTTTTGAGCCAGAGTATTTTAAAGTGAAAGCCCACTGAAGTAGCATTTGAGAAACATTTCTGTAGATCACCAGAAGCACGTCCATTTGAGCTACTGTGTATAAGATATAGTAAGTACTGTAAACCATCTTCCTCTTGAAACTGAAGTAAAAGACAGATTGTTGGCATCCTCTACTGCTGTTTGTTTGAAATTCACATTACAATGTGGTCATTTTTGGATGTTTACTGATGCACCACAATTTAACAGATGTGTATTTGTTCATATCCATACAAGGGCATGTAAAGGTCACACATTAGGGACGCTCACACACACATGGGAAGCTCAGCTTTGGCATAGAAATATCACAGATATTATACAGAGAGAGACTTAGTGAGACTGAAGCTGGCATACTGTCATCGCACCCAAGAGAGGATTATGGCCCCATGCAACGATTTTAAGACGGATTTCATGGGGGGACCTTGGCAGAAGTGTACAACATGACAACAGACTTGACACAGTTTCCTTCTGGTGGATTTCTGTCCTTTGGGACAGGGGAGGCTTGAGAGATGGCTGTCATCCATTGTCTTGTTTTGAAGCCCTGAGCTGAGGGTTTTCTGAAAGGACAAGGCCCATTTTTATTGTGTCCTCAAGTTGACAAATGACAAAATGTAATGTTATTTTGGCCTCAGCTTGTATACATATTTTAGAATAAGCAAGGATTTTGGTTGTCAGTGAAAATAAATAAAAGATGATCCATAACAAAGACATGACCAAACATTTCAGTGGATGAAAATCTTGACTTTGATTGTGTTTTGTCAGTGTTTATAATTCCCTCTTTAGGGGTACTTGGCAAACTGTGGCCATGCTCTAACATTTTAACCCATACTACAGAAATTAGGAACAAATGATACATGTCAAGATTAGTAGTATTAGTAGTAGTAATATATATAAGAATATACAGTATATACATTGGTTGCGGTAAATGTGGATAACACATTGATGCACATTATGTCACTGTATAACTACACCCGATATTTAGGCTTGCAGGTGAGCGTGATGAAGACGGAGACACATATAGCAACACAACACATTCCACTAACCAAGATACCAGAGGGTATTGACAATGCTCTAAATCAGTTCAGAAAGATGCTCACGATCCGCAGACGGTCAGAACTCTTGACTTGACTTTACTTTCACTCATGGATTTACAGTTTATTAATATACTGACATTTTCCTTCAGACCCTTTGGAAACATTCCAACATTCCCATATGCCTTGGTTAAATAGGCAAGAACAGTGTATTTGATAGCTTCATGGATTGGTGCACATGTTTGTGATGCACAGTCCCTTCAATCCCAATTAATAGGACTCAACTGCGGTGTTTGGTTAAGTAAGGGACGTGCAAGCATTTCATAGAAACTATATGCTGGAGCTTTATGAAACTTGAAAGCCTTGGATATCTTCTCAACACCTGGGCATTAACTGAAGTGATGAATGATTTTTCACTCATCCTGTTAAGGATAGTTTACCATTCAACCCAGCCAAACACAGCTGTTAACAAAGGGTCACGTTCAGTATAACTGTAACCCTTTAAACTAATGCCTGGACATTCAGATCCTCATAATCTGCAAAGAGCACAAGTTCATCACACAGAGACAACGAAGGCAAGGGATCCCCATGCTTGAGTTGCAGCCAGTGTTGTTGGTTGAAGATACTGTGCATGCCACTCTCAGTGGTGCCTGCAATCAGAAGCTCTCTGCGGATGTGGATCGTGTGCTGGCACGCCTCAGGAGTGAGCCGAGAGGGACTTGTGATGCCTTCAGAGCCATATTAGTTCATGTTTATGTGAGCCATGACGACTCTGGTCTGCTCAGTGTCTGGACAGTGCCGCTAGCCGAGTCAGACAGTTGGACCGATGAGGATGTAGCGTCACATGTGAGGACAGCTCGCCATCTTTCTGTCTCTTTGTCTTTGTTTCTGCCTCTGACAGTCAGCCTGTCTGATTCTATACTGTATATCCTTGTACCCATACTATACTACTACTATTCTACTATACTAGACTAGATTTAGGCCAATGTTAATATTTTCAACATATTTAGATACATAAGATGTTGTTAAGATTTCTGGTAGTATTTTGAGGTTTTTGTTACTTTTAGACACAATTCCAATACAGCACACCTCCCCTTGCCAATTGTAAGAAAACTATTATTTGAGAGTATTTCATCTGCTGTTTTCTCCCTGTAAAGTTAAACCATGTTCTACAGCTGTGAGCTGCTGGCATATAAAATTTCATTATTTCACCTCCCATAAGTTACCAGTTTGCCAGCCGGACAGCTCCAATATTTGACCATTTGTAAGCATCAAGCAGATTGATGGGGCTGTCGTTTGGAGGAGCAAATATCATGTTTATACAAGAAGTAGAGTGGGTCATCACAGCTAATAATGAGGGAATCTCTGTTTAGGGATTACTGGCTGTTTGTTGACATGACTTTGTCATCATCGCCCTCTGGAAATGACTCAGAATCAAAAAGTCTGGCAAAATACAATGTCTGCATATTTCTTCTGGCTCACATGCTGAAACAGATGCGATAGATTCTTGGTCTGTGACTCGGTTATAATATCGAGGGCTGAGCTTTGAAATGATGGTTTTTTTTGGGTACTAAATCAATTACATCAATACTACAGAGTAAAATTGTGAGTGCTGGACAGCTTTATGTATTGGCTTCGCTCTCTGAGTAAACTGTGCACGTCAGTCATAATTTATTAGAAAGAACGCTACTGTCTAAACTACCAACAAACGTTCACACTTAAGCAAGCCCTCAAAGCAAACTGTCAAATGCACAGGAGACTCAAATTTGTTCCAGCACACAAAAAAAGACATGACGCAAACGTGATCAATCTCAAACAAACTCAAATTCACCAATCCGTACGTAATGGAGAATTCACTTATCGCTATTGATGCGTGAAAACTCCTGTCTGTACGCCAAATTAAATTAAATGTTTTTTTGTCTTGGATTCTTTGGAGTTTTTGCTATTTTAAGGACACTTCTTCACTTTATGTACACCAAAACCTTCAATGAGCACCTTTTCACGGCATGCTGAAGCTAAGACAGTGTTCCTCCTCTCATCCACTTCATAATTCACCTGTCCTGTTGGTTTACATCCTGTTGGAGCCACGCGTTGAATCGGAGCACAGAATAAGGAACTGAGAGTCTCCTTAAAACTTCAACATGAGACCACCTATGCTATTTTAACAGACTATGGTTTTTATGATGGTCTGGGCTAGTCTAGGTCTCCTCACAGTGTTGCCATCTGTTTGGCAGATTTACTCTTGAATGTGTCTGGACCTTTTTTAAACCTTTTACTCCTGCATGTTGTTTTCCTCTAGAGTCTGTTTACATCAGATGCCACTGAGACTTTTGTTTTCATTCTGAGGTGTTGATCAGGTAGATGGATGCCAGCATCATAATTTAATTTATATACTGCCAAATATTGCAACATATATCATTGGCTGAATTGTTTTGTCCCATTGATGCCAGATATTCTTAAAATTGTCCTGTGTTATCATCACAACAGTGGTTATGTTTATGGTTGCAATAGCAATGGCTTGTAAATGTTCAATGGTTTGTGCATGAACCAGATACACCACATGGCAAATGGGTCAGTGTATGTGTGAAACACATGTGGAGCCTTCAGAGGTCACATGTGTGACCCTTTCACTAAACATCCTCCCGTATTTTCTCTTGGGTCATCCATCAGACCATATCGCTGATGTCTTCCTCAAGCCAACGCGAAGACAACACATGTAACTTCACATGCCATTCAACGGTATTTGCTAATCAAATGTCTTTATTGACTTGGCTGCAATGGACACAATGGAGGTCACGTTTACCCATTACCCATCTTCACCTCTGGGCGTGGCTTTAGTTTCTGTTATGATGTTTCAGTTGGATTTATGTACTTGTACCAAAACAAAGTTATCATTTGAATGGTGATAGATTCCCTGCACGCCCCTGCATGCTACTGGACCCTCAGCAGGTATTTGAACTCCTGGACATTTTTCTGCATTATATTGTAAGATGTCAATATGATGACGCTTATTTATGTTCTGTTACTCTCAGCGAATGGGGAGAGGCACAACTGGAAAATATTTTGTGTTTGCTCTACCTGACTCGACTTCTGCAATGAAAAGCAACAAATCTACTTAGCTCTGTTTTACTATTAGATTAGTCTGGATTGATTGCTTCAACCTGCTTATTTGCCTTTTCCACGCTTCTCCTTCTAGTGAGATTATAAAGAAGGGCCTCAAAGTTTGTATTTCTGATACTCAGATGAGCAAGTCACTTGAAGAGATTTGGGACAAAAGGGTATTGAACCATTGTCTACATCTAGAGGCGTGGCTGAGACTCATAAACATAAATTCACAAAATGAACATAGCACCATATAGAGCCATGATATATTACTGCATTCCAGCTTAGAACATGGATATAACATAGGATCAATTGGGTATTATACCACAGGTAGTTCGGGTCAAGCAATCTAAGTGGTCAAATAGGTGTTGCAACAGCACCTGATAAAGCTATATATATAAATCGATTTCTATGGCAATTTGTGGTAGTCAGGAGGCTAGTTAACTACCTTTCTTTGGCTTTATCCTGTGTTTTTCAGATTACTCTTCATGTATGTACACCATGTTGAAAAAACATGAACAGTCTACACAGTGGCTTGATAGCCGCTGCATTAAAACACATAATACTCAAGGGGACATTTTGCAACTTCAACAAGTTCAGTGGTTCATGAACATCGTAGCAACCACCCATTCTGCCACCACCTGTGCCAAGTGTGAATGTACAGTACTCTTGGTGCACTTGGTAGGGCATAGGGCAGGGGGCTAGGAAACTGCACTACTTCCACAGGATGCCACAATAGTATTAAAAACCCATGGGGGGCTCTCACAACATGAATGAGTGTTTAATAGCCTGGCCGTACGTAAAATTACATCAGTTAAACAGTTGATGCATGAACAGGGAGTAGTTACATCAAGCTCTCAACCACTGAAACATGTCAGGTTTCAGTACAGACTCTGATACTTGCCTTATCCTCAACTAATCATATTAAGGCTGAACTGTGTGGAGACTGAGTCCGTATGGTATGGCACGTGGCCCACTCGCCTTTTCCCCCTCTGTCCAACTGTCAATTGGTTTTACGTTGGTTTTGGGATAGACACGAGCTGCATTTCACACCACAAATGCCCAACACCACATATTCCTCCTGCAACGTGCTTTGATTTCACTCCAAGATGGCTTGACCCAGCAGCTAAAAATGTGTCTCTTTCCTGGTCATCCCATCTGTTTAAATGTATGAAACTGTAACCGTGTCTGGGCAAGGAGTCTGACTGTGTCTGAGCAAGGAAACATTTCCTTCAGGATTAAGAGAAGGGGCTCACATTATCACTATTATCCACCCACTCTTACGTTTCACTTTTCCCATGTATTTATTCATCGTTCCATAGATAAGTACTGGAGCTCTTTTTTGTTATTCAGTTATATGATCACAAATAGAACAGTAGTGCAGATTTATTAAATTCAGTGTGCCTAACGATCAAGAAATCAGCTGCTGTGGACATCCGGCACTGTGACAGAGCATGAGAAAGATCCACACTCTGTGTATTACCAGCTCATTCCTTCCTACTTTCTAATGTGTGCCTGTTTGTGGAAATAAGAAGTACGGTGCCTCAACAGAACTACAACAAAATATGACATATATTTAAACCATGTAAGCAGTTTCTATGACACCTTGATAATAAGGGACTAAACCATTGTGTTAAAAGGTAATAAGTGTCTTTCTGCTCTCTGCATTCTAACCTCACTTTCCTCTCTTTGTCCATTCCCTTCTTTCCCCCCCTCTAATTTTCCTGCACAACCGCAAGCACCGCTCACCCTGTCATGAATCCCTTTAAGACTGGCATCTCGTTTAAAGGCAGTAGCCCGACTCCCATCAGTTAGAGGGAGGGAAGGAGGGGTGGAGGAGGGAGGGAGAATGACAGCTATTTAAGGGTTGGAGTTAAGCAGCGGGGGTCTGACCAAAAGGCTCCTCACACTTTAAAAGACGTTTTCTCCTGCTCTCTCTCTGCCTTTCACTCTCTCTCTCGCTCCCAGAGCTTCTCCAGACTGTCGGGGAGAAGAACCCCAGCCCGAGCCATAGGAGCTGAAGAAAGATTAAAAACTGACTGAGGGAGGAAGGATAGAGCTGCCACCTTGCTGGAGCATTGCAGGACAGAGCAAGACATCATTTCATTTTGGGTACTGAAAGAAGCACCTCATCTTACCTGCAGGGGCTTGTGGGACAAAGTACAATTACCCTGTAACAGGTAAGGAGAGATATTTATGAATTTATATAACATACATTTCCCTTGGATCTATGAATGAATGCAATATGAGGAATTCACAATTTCACTTTTTAGTAATAGACAAGTCCATGTTCTTGAGCTTCTCATTCATTTGATTATGCTTTCCTGTGGTGTTTTCTGTAAGGAAGTTCATGAAATCACGGTTTTCCTCTACAACACAGCATCCAAAACCATTGAATTAGCCGGTATCTGCACTTGCTGTTACATTCACCGTTAGTTCTTTCTTAAGCAACAGACTTCCATCATTGCACAGCTTACTGAAACACCACAGGGCACCGATGATGGTTTATAGAGAGCACATACATCCTGCATCCTGCAACTTCTTCCTCCCGAGACTTTGCCTGATAGAGATGAGTCAGAAAGGAAGAGCAGTGAAGGAAGGCGAATGATGTGATGGCTGACTGCTGAGGGACGGAACATGTGGAGGAGTTATCCACAGCTTTGATCGCCTGAGAGGAAGGGCTGGCAGCCAGCACTCTCCAGTGCCAAAAAGACTTTCCAATTTTGTCATACTGAAACAACAAAAATAAAAAGTGTGTGTGTAAAAGGGTGAGAATATGTGTATTGCACAAGTATAGCCCTTTCCAGTGAGGTTTTGCAGTCAAGTGAATCATCATATTACTGCAGGCAATGCAATTAAGTTTTCATTTTATATTATTTTTCCATTATGGAGATTAAATGAAGGGAAAGGGGGTGGGTGATGCAACCTTTGCCAGTGTGGGCAAGGACAAAAATATTCTTGATCTTTTTTTCCTAAATCCATTAGTTTGGCTTAATTGAAATCTTGGTCTAGTTTACAGTGATTTGAACTCCTCTTTTATTATTTGTGTGGCAGTTTTGAGTCACAAATTCCAGTAGACATTCAACAGAAACGAATACTTCAGTTGAGGCATATCAAAATCCACTGACCAGAAGATAATCCATATCTCTCCCACGTCATGTTTCACAACCGATGTCCTTAGCTGTGTATTCTAGTTTTCTCTGGATGTTTTACAGCCTCTTTGCTATGTGGTGGGTGTCTTGGGACGGGTCTGCTCAGCAGTGTGAGAAAGGTGTCTTGATGGACAAACCCCTGTCTCGGGGACAGCTGGTTTACCAACTGGAGCTGCCCCAGGGCTCCTCCTACACTCACACCTCCTGCTTGACCTCCACACAGAGGGAACAATAAGAAGTCAGCGTGACTCGCCTCCTTGTTTTCTGAAAAATAGTTTCATTTATATACAGGTGTCATGATTATCAGTGCAATTTGAGCTGTAGTCTTTTAAGGTGAGCGCCCTCAGATTGATGGATTGAGTTAGTGAGGGCATTGTGGTACTTTTATTTGTTTGTCTCTCCGAAAGTAGGAGTTCTCTCAAGTGTCTTAAGAGGAGCTGAATTAAAAGTGGGAAAGCTTCATCAAAAGTCATGATAACTTAAATGATTATACATGTGATTGTATAAATGTGCAGGATCTGTGTCAGGGTGTCAGCCTTCAAGCTGCCAGGGTGTCTTGGCTCGGTTGCGTGTGGGACCAAGGATGTTTCTACTCAGCTGAATTTCTAGCGGTTCAGAATCTGCTCTCATTTTCTTGGTCATCAGCCAATGAATGACGCACAAATCTCTTCTGATATCCCGCTGAGCGTTAAAACACACATGCTACTAGAGAGAGAGTTTACAAGGCACTGTTACTAATTCTCACATGGAATCCACATTAATGTCAATTATTGCTTAACTTTTTTTTTTTTTTTTTAGCTATTTGTTAATTTGTTTGTGAGCTTTTTGCTTTACTTTTGGCTGGCAAGGTAGCGGAGGAAGTTGAGAACATCATGACCTCCTAGATTGTGTATGAAGTCAGTGACCTGCATGCTGTTTCTTAAGCTCTTGGGACGCAGTAAAGGTGTGATTTATTATTACTAAAAAGACTGTTCAGGGATATCTATCTTGCAGAATAAGGAAAACTCACAATCTATTAATGAGATGTTGCATTATATATATTTTATATATAACACCACTCGCTTTAACTTCCTGGAGATGTTTTCCAGCTGCTCCAGATGCTATGAGAATCAGCCCCATACTTTTGCCATTAGTGGAAAATAAAATGCTTAAAAAATCAGAGATGAACAAACAAGCAGATGCATTGGATTGATGTTCAAGTCTTGAATGAATTGTTCTCACAGATATGAATGATATAAATCACAGTGTGTGAAGTGAGGACACAACGCCGACTGACTTCGTTATTGAAGGCAGTCCCTCACACAGGTGGTTGGGTGCATAGGTGAGTGACTGCAGTGGATTTAGTGCCTAGAGTCACTCAGATGACCCAAGATAAGGGATTTCTTCTCTTTTACAAGAGTAGCAAAGTCTTAAAGAGAACTTGTGCCAACAATGAATGGCGCCGATTGAAATGCATTAGTAAAAGGGGATATTAGATTATATTGACAGCTTGGGACCGACTATCTGTTATTAACTCATTTAATGATCATAAGTTTTCAAGTCTCTCTGACTTTGCTTGAGCATTATATAATGCATGCAGTAGCACGTTCAGCTGAGAGCTAAACGGTTTAATAAGACCCAATGGAGAGGGAGAGCTACAGTCATCAAAGGGAGGGATAACCGAGCCATGATGTCAATTAGGTTTCTGAGCTCAAGGCTGCCCTTGTCTGGACACATGACACGTACCTTAGTGCCTCTTTCATGGAGTAGGCAAACCAGATGTCTGGATTGCGGGGCCAACATTCCCAGTTTCTCTTTTCCACGCGGGAAAGTTCCCTTCTCACTGCCAGCATTGGGGAAGAATAATACAGCTACAGCAATTCTGGATTATAACTTAGTGAACACGTTATATGTATTTAAATCTTCTCTCCAAAGTGTCTCCCTGTGTCCCACAGTGAAATTGGATGTCCTTGGTCAACCCCAGTCTGACTTTGAATGATGTATGCTTGCCATTTTAGGTTCTGTAGTTGTTCTTTCATTATTCAAGTGCTATAGCACATCACTTGTGGATTTTCTTTAGACTAGTATTTGACCAATTGGCCATTTGGCCAGTAGGCTGGCTACCTAGACAAATCCTTCTCTTAGGCCAATTTCTGTCAAGCATTTTCAACTGAAACACATGAATCTCAACCCACAAAACCAACCATGGGATTTTAAGAGATTCATTCTTTATCATCAGGGCTGCAATCTATCAGTCTTGTGTCTCATAAGGTCTTCTAGAAGGATATCAGAAACAGTTTAGTTTTCCATAGTTACAACACCAGTCTTTGATCTTTATCCTACCATTCACCTGGTGAGTGGTAGGATAAAGATAGGTTATGGATGACATTCAGTCATCTGGAGTGTGCACAGCAAACCGCTGGTTCCCCAGAAGTGCATTAAACAGACAGATTTCCTGTCAGCTTGTAGGATGTATGCTATACTCAAAGGCAGGTGGCCAATAGCCCAGTGCTTTTTGCGATATGGTCTGTTGCAACAACTCCTGCCTCTGGATCTGGATCTTATGGGTTTTCCCAAATGGCAAACCCATTCTCTCAGCAACCATGACAACTCACCTTACCTGGGACAGTGGAAGATTAAGTGTGACAGGGAACTTGGATCCAGGTGTATCGCATGTTTTGTCATAGCTATTGATCCATGCATGATCCTCCGCTGGGGGTCAGCCATTCATTGTTTAGTGGTTTAATAGTTAGCATGTTCAAGGGCTGCCTGCAACCGTCCATTGAAAATTCTGTCCAAAAACCTCCATCTTTGGCAGAGAATATAAATGCAACTCCTTTATAGAAGTATAGTTTGCCAGATTCCAGGTGTAGCACCAGGAAGGCAGGTGACCCTCAGGGCGTGCTGTGCATGGAGAACTCAACCTCTCTTGCCTGTAAGAGGAGTTATTCAGAGAGAGAGAGAGAGAGAGAGAGAGAGAGAGAGAGAGTCTGTGTCAATCAATTCACCAGCCAGTCTAGGGTACAAGAGCACAGATGTTGCCATAGGTGGGGAAGAAGCTATTGCACTGATATGCCAAGTAGTTATTTGACGTGTAGCTTGTGCAATTGCTGTGGACCGCCTCACATGCATACTTATTCAGATCCAAAAGTATAGTAATCCAAAACTGCTTTCCCACGCTGAGGGAGAGTTTGTAATTTGCCCTAGTCTGTCTACCACAAATTATAGTGTTCCAGTGTCCAGCTTCAGAAGCCATGCGAGAGATTCGTGGGCTAGTGGGAGTAATGTGTATGGGATGAATTATGATTAAATTATGATTGAAGTTGAAGATGTTCACACATCATTTGACCCTATTATATGTACAGATAGGGAAGGGTAATGGGTTCACATGCTGTTATGCAATACAGCTGAGAATTTTGAGATATGTTGTTGAAATATGTATTTTGTGACAGAACCTTTCTTACAGGGGTACATTCACTCCCTCCTTCCCTGCTTCCCCTTAAGTGATGACATGATAAATGAAGAGTATTGTTGAGTATCTTGCATCTCCATTGGCACAATGTCTGTGGCCTGACTTGTTTTTTCCATTGGCATAGGGCAGGGTGTTTGACAGAAAAACAAAGGCAGAGACAGACATGTGAGTCTGAAGAGCAGGATTGTAAATCAAGCAACCTTTTCCGCTTTGAGTGACCATTGACAGCGCTACAGTACATGAAGACGTTCCCTGAATGTTCCCTACTTTTCAAAAGTCACTCACCGGCCACTTTATTAGGGACTCCTGCTCGTTAACGCCAATAGCCTGCTCCTCCAAACAGGAAATCATGTGGCTTCAACTCAATATATAAAGCATGCAGACATGGTGATTTAGTTTTTTGTTGGACCAAACATTAGAATTGGCAAGATGTGTGATCTAAGTGACTTTGACCGTGGTGTGAGTGTTGGTGCCAGACGTGGTGGTTCCAGCATCTCAGAAACAGCTGCCTTCCTGGGGTTTTCGCCACTACAGTCTCTAGAGTTTACAGAGAATGGTGGAGAAACAAAAACACCCAGTGAGCCAACAACACTTTGTTAAAGAGAGAGGAGGTGGATGGGCAGACTTGTTCAAGCTAACAGAAAGGCCACAAATGCTCAAATAACAGCTGTGCAGTGTGTGGTGTGCAGAAGGGCACCTTGTTGAATCCATGCCACCAAGAATTCAGGCTGTTCTGGAAGCAAAGGGGGTCCTACCCGGTACTAGATAGGTGTACCTAATAAAGTGTCCGGTGAGTGTAGTGCACCGCTGTGTTGTTAACAATGTCTTTTATTTAATGACAAGAAATTAAATGATGATCCTGGCCAGATTGAATGTCACTTATCCAACCACTTGACATTTGTAGACTATATAGCATTTATAGGATGGCAACAATCAAGGTGTAGACAACTCTAACAGCTAGATGAAACACAGTCTTTTTAAATCATCACAATTACAAGCACAAGTGATCGTAAGATGACAAATATGATTGTAACAAACTCATTTGATTTGTGCAACCATTGAGCATACACATTATCAGACTGACCATGGTCTTCTATCCAATGAGAGATGATGATAACCACTGGAATACCTTTAATGCATGTTTACGAGTAGGGCAGGGTATTACAATTTGGTGCTTTTTAGGTACCAAAAAATGTTAAGACAAATATCGGCATCACTATCGGTCTTCAAAATCCCATATCGGTCGAACCCTTATGTTTGGTATTGAACTCAAGCAAACTATTTCCATGTGTTCTCTCTGTGGAAGAAAAAAAATTCATTCATTTTATGGTCAGCGTTAAGCCATTTTAGGGCTATGGAGGGCGACGGGGAAAAGTTTTACCTTTTCATGTGAAACTGCCCCTCGATTAAAGGAGATGGTGGTAATTAGATGATGACATACATTGTGGATGCTTGGAACTCACTCCATCCCTCCTGCGTTGATTTATGACTGGTTGGTTGTCATTTGTGTAGTTGCTGTAGGGTCTGCTAGCAACTGAGACAATGGCTTGCAGGTGTTCAGCTATAACTCAGGTGCTTTTCAGATCTGTTTTATGAAGCCATGGGGTAGATGGATATGTATTAATCAGATGTAGTTAGATAAATATATATTCATTCATCTTGCTGCACTGAATACATTGAACATTCAAACTGCTTTTTGTTTGTTTTCAAGGATCTTCACCATTTACTGGGATTTGCCTGCAGTCAAAGGTTTGAACTGATATTTATTTTACCAATACAATAAAGTCCCACATCTAGCATGGGTACAAAAAGCCTTTTAGGCTGCCTTCTCTTGACTGCTCTGCTCAGCCTATCCAATGCTGGGCTGGTGAAGAAAATACTTAGGAGTCGACGACAGACCCTGGCATCCTCTGGGGAACACAACATCACCCTCCCCAATGCAGACCAACCAGTAGTGTTCAACCATGTTTATAACATCAATGTCCCTGCGGGCTCCATGTGCTCTGTGGACCTGGACGCCCCAGATAGTTCGCAGCTTGATCCCAAAGATGCAGTTGCCTCCTCAGGCGTTCACACCACCGAACACACCCTCAATAAGGAGAACCAGATTGTCTTCACCCACCAGATCAACATTCCCCGGCAGGCCTGTGGCTGTACTGATGGGTTGCCAGATCTGAAAAACCTTTTGAGCAGGTTGGAGATGCTGGAGGGAGAAGTTTCAACTCTAAGAGATCAGTGCACTGGGGATGTTGGCTGCTGCACTGCTCAGGTCACAGGTATGTGTGCTCTCTTCTAAAGCCAGTCTGTCATGTGTGGGTATGTAGGGTGCAGCCAACACAGTAAAATAATCCTTTATTGTTTTCAGGGATTGAGTATTGAAAAATTCTGCCATTGAACATTAGGGATGTTACATAACTCACTACATTGTTGCTACATTGTGTCTCTCTCAGTATAAGGCACATCTGTTCAATTCATCTATTGAAAAGCTCATTGGAATTCAGTGTGGGGGTGGAATCCTCTGTGCTGCACAATACAGAGACTAACAGCTCATCAATTAAGATTGAATAGGACTCTATAATAGCTCAGAAAGATGTGGCATTCATTTGCTCTAGTACGTGTGAGGGTTTTTTTTATTGATGAATAAAATAAGAATCGGACCATCTAGGAATAATGAGAAAAGAAATGATCAAGATGATTTTTCATCAACATATAATTGAAATACGTGAAAAATGACATTTATACCCTGCCATTGTAATGATATTATTACACAACATATTGAAATGGAACAAATAAAATACAGAATATCAAGGAATTTCTTGTTTTTGTCCTAGGTGAGGTGGGAACTAAGCCTTACTGCAATGGTCATGGAAACTACAGCTCTGAAACCTGTGGCTGTTTATGTGAGCCTGGGTGGAAGGGACCCAACTGTACTGAGCCTGAATGTCCCAATGACTGCCAGGACCAGGGTCAATGCGTGGATGGAAAGTGTGAGTGCTTCAAGGGCTTTTCTGGAGAAGACTGCACACTAGAGTTCTGCCCTGTGGACTGTGGAGAGAATGGCCGGTGTGTTGGTGGGTTTTGCGTCTGCTCCGATGGCTTCTTTGGTGAAGATTGCTCTCAGACAAACTGCCTCAACAACTGCCTAGGCCGTGGCCGCTGTGTAGATGGAGACTGCGTATGTGATGAGCCCTGGACTGGTTTCGACTGCTCTGAACTCATTTGCCCCAAAGACTGTTACGACCGCGGGCGTTGTCTGAATGGAACCTGTTACTGTGACGAGGGTTACACCGGGGAGGACTGTGGAGCACGCACCTGCCCCAACGACTGCCAGGCTAACGGTTTCTGTGTTGATGGCCAGTGTGTTTGCATTGCCGGCTACGGTGGAGAAGACTGCTCTAAGCTCACCTGCCTGAATGACTGCAATGGCAGAGGTACATGCTTCAATGGTATGTGTATCTGTGACTCCGGCTACCAGGGCGAAGACTGCAGCCAGTTAGCTTGTCTGAACAACTGTAACAACAGAGGGCAGTGCATCAATGGACAATGTGCCTGTGATGTAGGCTTCCAAGGAGATGATTGTTCTGAGCTGTCCTGCCCCAACAACTGCATGAACAGGGGCCGCTGTGTCAACGGCCAATGTGTTTGCGAGGAAGGCTTTGCGGGTGAGGACTGCAGCATCAAGACCTGCCCCTCAAACTGCCATGTCCGTGGAGAGTGTATCGATGGCCGTTGTGTGTGCTATGCTGGTTTCACTGGTGAGGATTGCAGTGAACTGAGTTGCCCTAACAATTGCCAAAACCGCGGCCGATGCATTGACGGGCAATGTGTGTGTGATGAGGGCTTCGCTGGGGAAGACTGCAGTCAGAAAGCCTGTCCCAATGACTGCCTGGCCCGGGGGTACTGTGTAGACGGCAAGTGTGTCTGTCAAGAAGGCTATTCAGGAGATGACTGTTCCGTGCTCACCTGTCCAGATAACTGCAACAACAGGGGGCGTTGTGTCAACGGCAGGTGCACATGTCAGGAAGGATATGAGGGAGACAGCTGTGGAGAGGTGAGCTGCCTCAACAACTGCCAGGACAAAGGCCGCTGTGTGAATGGTCAGTGTGTCTGTGATGAGGGCTACATCGGAGAAGACTGCTCAGAAGGTAAGGAGTTCCACTCAGTCCAATGCAAAAATAAAAAGTGTGATTCACTATATCCTAAATACGAAATAGAAATCCCAGTGTAATGCGTATTCACAATGAGAAAGAGGTTTTGTGAAAAGGATTACAGGGACCATTTAGGTTTGACACACAAATTTGTGTATTCCAGTCTGTACATTTTTTGACAGTTCTTCACACCACTGCTGGATGCCGGTCTGGAGTCTGCATTAGTTTTTTGTTGAGGATAGTTAGTGATTGAGTGCATGAGAAATAATCCAAGACAACACACTCACAATGTTTTTCTTCTTCTTTCTTTCATTTCTATAGTCTCGCCTCCTAAGGACCTAACTGTCAGTGAGGTCACCACGGAGACGGTGGACCTGTCATGGAACAACGACATGTTGGTAACAGAGTATCTCGTGACATATGTGCCCACCGGTCCTGGTGGCCTTTACCAGGAGTTCACCGTGCCGGGAGACAACACTGCTGCTACTGTCAAAGAGTTAGAACCTGGCATCGAGTACCTGATCAATGTCTACGCCATCCTGAGCAACAAGAAAAGTATCCCCGTCAGTGCAAGGGTAGCCACGCGTACGTCACAACCGTTTCTACGCTAGTTATCCTCAGAAACCCACTGAAATAGGTTAATGTATTCTGTAAGAGCTTAGTTATTAAAGGGTAATAACAGTTGGGTTCATATGATGGAATTGGAAGGAGAACTTAGACCCCTAATGGAATAACAAAGGATGGTACAACATCGTCTTCAATGGAGAAATAAATACTATAATATAACATGCTAGTACTATAACAGGCAGATTATATGATAGTATAGGATAGTATAGTGTAGTATAGTATGGTGTGTGATCTTGATCAAGCTCGATGATCTTTTGTTTCCATCCCTCCAGATCTCCCACAGCCAGAGGGTCTGAAGTTCAAATCAGTGAGGGAGACCTCAGTGGAGGTACTATGGGACCAGCTGGACTTTCCCTTTGATGGTTGGGAGATCTATTTCCGCAACACGGTCAGTCTGCCCATCTCGCCACAAGATAGTTCTTTTGAAGGGTTTGCCAGGAGTTTATTAATCAACAGAGGACAATTGAGAGGTGATGAGCTATTCCAGCTTATTGGAATTCTTGGAAAAAGATGGATTTACTTTACTTTTACTGTGGAAATACTAGATGGCTATAGTGTTTTTCAGCAGTGCTCAAGTACTGCTAAGTAGTAAGCTTTCTTTCAGCTTCAGAGGGGACGGGTCTGGATGTCATACCGTTTGGGGTGAATCCATAGCTTATAATCAAAAATAAGAAAAGAAGTAACTGTACTGGCTCATAAGTACTGTTTTTAGCAGCCACTGTAGAGTTCAAACACATTTTAAAACATAATGCTCTTTTATTATCCCCATGTTTATTATCACTATGGGCTCTGTAATGTTTTTTTTTTGTACTCCTAAAGGAGTTCTGCCTGTCAGGGTATACACTCAACAGTGTTTATTGGTTAGCAGCCCATTCAGCCATTCTCCTGTACTATTTAACTTAACAGCTACTGTGTCATCCATACTGTATATGGGTCTGTAATCCACAGCCAACACTCAATTTATTGCATGCAGCATGTACTTTGTTCGCTTTTTTCGTGAATGAAGATGACTATAATTCAGAAACAGTATACTGTGAAACAAGTTAATATCAGACCAAAATGTCTTCAAGTCGTATGACTATTGGCTTTAGTTTGTGCATTATGTGTCGTTGCAGAAAGAAGAGAATGGAAAGATTGTGAACACCCTTCCATCCTCTCAAAACAAATTTGACCAGTCAGGCCTTGGACCAGGACAGGAGTATGAAGTCTCTATCAATATCATCAAGAACAACACTAAAGGACCCAAGACATCAAAAACATTCACAACCAGTGAGTTTCTAGTACACAAGATTTTTGTAGCTGTCTTATAACCAAACATTTACTTAGCACACTCCTTATTTAGAGTTGACATAGACGCCTGAGATTGTATCACAAGAATGTTTCCACTCTGTAATGACAATGATGTTATAGTGTCTGCCCGGAGATTATATCATGTTCAACCTGGCCACTATCAGCATGCGCTTGGTAGGGTAGGAAAAACTCCTCACCTCATAAATCACCAGAGCAACCAGGAAAAAATACTGCATTTGTCAGTCAAACCATACAATTCTATAATGAAAAGCAGGGTAAAAACAAAAAATGCCAACTGATATTTCAGTGTAAAAGTTTTTAGGTAGAGAGTAATACCTCTGAATCTCAGCCTAGCATGAACGTATGGTAGTTTGTTTTTCATTGAGTCTCGCTATTAAGCTCTTGGGCTTGCTGAAGCTTTTACTCCAGTTATTACACGGTCAAATGCTTCAGGTTGTTTATGCAGTAGAAGTGGCATGCCAGGCTAAACAATCCCCTTTGTGCATGGAAAAGCCATTTAGTTTACAAGTCCTTGTTGATGGACTCCCTGAGTATCTTACCATTCCATATCTGAGGTCATTTATTTATATGGGCTGAAATTCATCACAGCTTACAGAAATGAATGATAGAAGTAAGGTTGTGGATGGAACCTTTTGTACCTGTTAATCCCCAGAGGTCCTTTTAGTGCTGCTCCAAGCCATAGCTACAATATTTCTCCTCTGTAAGTAAACATAAGCGCCATGCCAGGTAGTAAGTACGTCATGAAAGGGAAGTGCATCATATTTCATAGTAGCCTTCCCTGTGAGGATCCAAACTGCTTTGTTTTACATGAGCACCATATTGCATCTTACAAAACATAACGTAATATGTACATGAAACAGGACTGGCTCCCAAAGAAACACCTCACAGTAATACTTAGAATAAAAAACTCATCCCCAAAAATATCCCACTTTCTGTGCACGCACTGACTTCCTTGTTTCGTGTGTCCTATCCAGAGATCGATGGCCCTCAGCAGGTGGAGGTGAAGGATGTGACCGACTCCTCAGCTCTGGTCTCCTGGTCCCAGCCGGTGGCTCAGGTGGATGGGATCACTGTATCTTATGGGCCCAGCTCCGACCCCTCAGACAGCACCAGTGTGGAGCTCTCCTCCACAGACAAGCAGTACAGCATCGGCGGCCTGAACCCAGACAGCGAGTATCAGGTCTCCCTGATCTCCAGGAGGGGAGACACCACCAGTGAACCTGTCACTAACACTTTCACGACAGGTAGGCATTGAGAAGACATATACTGTGATGTGATGACATGGTAATTGCTAAATATTACCAGTTAGTTCTTTGTCATTGGTAATATATTGTATATATCGTTATATTTTTTTTTTCATGCTGAATGTATTGTCTATTTTTCATATATTTTCATGTTGTATGTATTTTTTCATATTTTCCATGCATTTACTTTGTCTCAGTATGTTTTATGGCTGTCTTTTGTACACCTTGCATATTTGCTGTAAATTCATATATATATATTTTTTTTTTTTTTTTTTTTTTTTTTTTTC
>OOFE01050256.1:75183-85192 GCA_900323365.1 Monocentris japonica
TATTCTTTCTGTGTGTGTGTGTGTGTGTGTGTGTGTGTGTGTGTGGATACAGGAAGTGGTGCTGAGCCCGACAGCCACCTCATACAGCATGAGCCAGCTAACTGGCTCTACAGAGTACAGTGTCAGACTGCAGGCCATTGCTGGAGGTCAGAGGAGCCAACACGTTGCTACTGTCTTCACCACCAGTAAGCGCACACACAAACACACACACACACACACACACACATACACCGATAAGCATGATGAGCGTGGAGAGCGAAGGCTAGCCCGTCTGGTCCGATCCCACAGAAGAGCTACTGTAGCACAAATTGCTGAAAAAGTTAATGCTGGCTATGATAGAAAGGTGTCAGAACACACAGTGCATCACAGCTTGCTGCGTATGGGGCTGCGTAGCCGCAGACCGGTCAGAGTGCCCATGCTGACCCCTGTCCACCGCCAAATGGTTTTAGTGTTATGGCTGATCGGTATATATATTTCTGCTTGTACTTAAATATTTGTATATATCATTACAGTTTACATACCATAAATCTACTGATACTCAACAGTGAATGGTCTGGGTACAGGAGCTGAATACACAATAATCCCTCATTGACGAGATAACTCACACACACACACATGCATGCATGCACACACACACACACCACTTCCCTTTGTGTGCTCAACTTATTTCCTTTCACTCAAACTCCTTTTCGTCTGTTTTTTGAGTCAGATCACCTCTGCTCATTTTTCATTGTCTGCCATAGCTGCTTCCAATGGAAAAAACATTTTTCCCCCCAACTTTTAACTTTTGTGAAACCTCCCAGTTCTAAACTTTCACACAATGGACCGTAGGGTACATTTTATAACAGAGGGAATGATAAACCAATTATGTCCAAAACAACTTTTCATATATGTTTTTTTTTTATATATGGTTTTAGTTGGAAAGTTGTACCAGCACCCCAAAGACTGTGCTCAGGTGTTACTGAATGGGGAGACGACCTCAGGCCTGTATACCATCTATCTGGGTGGAGAGGAGAGCCAACTCATCCAGGTTTACTGTGACATGACCACAGATGGTGGAGGATGGACGGTGAGGAAGAACTCAAGATCACAAGTGGATATAATCACGTGTTGTTGTTGGGCACCAGATTTTCTACAGTGACCTAGTTATGGGTTGTGATTGTTGTGACTGGATGGAATTGAATTGTGTGACACTAATATGAAAGCCAGGCTGTGATCCTCAGGTCCTGCTGAGACGTCAGAATGGAAAGCTGGAATTTTTCAGGAACTGGAAGAACTACACTGCTGGCTTCGGCAACATGAATGATGAATTCTGGCTGGGTAAGAGCGCTCGTCCTTTAGCCCTTCGCTCTCTCTCTCTCCCTCTCTCTCTCTTTCTTACTGGCTCACACACATTAACCCACGTGTTGCAGGTCTCTCCAATCTCCATAAGATCACGTCTCTTGGCCAGTATGAAGTGCGCGTGGACTTGAGGGACAATGGGGAATCAGCGTATGCTCAGTATGACAAGTTCACTGTTGCAGAACCACGGACGCGCTATAAAGTCTACGTAGGGGCGTACAGTGGAACAGCAGGTATCCATTAGGACTTTTAAATAGGATATTCACACACACACACACACTACTCACTGACCTACAGACTATAGGGTACAGCAATACTCTTACTCTGAAAATCCAGTTTGATACACAGTATTCTTTATGAACTGCCATATTCTTGATTATGGTGTGTAGTAACAGTCAGTGACTCAATGTCTTTACCAGGTGACTCCATGACTTACCACCAGGGGCGCCCTTTCTCCACTTATGACAATGATAACGATATCGCCGTCACCAACTGCGCCTTGTCCTATAAGGGTGCCTTTTGGTATAAAAACTGTCATCGTGTCAACCTCATGGGAAAATATGGTGACAATAGTCACAGTAAGGTATGTGTCTACAGATCGATAAAGTTAAACAATTTGACATTTTGCCTCTCAGATTGCTCTACATTATGAAAGCATTACCACAGACAGGTAGTTCACTGATACAGCCGTTTTCTCATGATATGCATTCTGCTTTTCCACAGGGGATCAACTGGTTCCACTGGAAGGGCCACGAGCATTCAATTGAGTTTGCAGAGATGAAGATTAGGCCAGTCGACTTCAGAAATTTTGAGAGCCGATGGAAAAGATCCTAGACTTTCTGAACCCCTCAGCCCTTCCCTGTCTGCACCCCCCTCCCCCACCACCTAACCTCTTTAACAATAATGAACATTTGTGTCTCCTCGTCCTCAAATCACTGTAAGATACAACAAGCCAAGGCAATCATGTACCGAATGTGGTTCGACCGGTTGTGAGAAAGGTACATGAGATAATGTTACACCAAAGATAACACAATTGGAATGAAAGAAGAGGAAGTGTGGCTGTCCATCGGAGGATATAATATTGCCTATTATATGTATGATTATATTTCTGCCTTCACATTTTGAGTTCCACAGGAAAGCATCTGTTCAAAGTGATAAATATGAAGGGACATACTTTTATCATAGGCTTTGCTCTACTTTTGACACACTTTGACATTCCACTTATCTTGCCAAGCCCTCTGAGCAACAAATAAAAGTGGGATAATGAGATGATGTTGGGCTAAACCACTATCTTCATATGAGAATGCTCTGTAAAATGCTATGGATCCACTGAACCAGTAACATGTCAAAGGCACATTGTCACAAGGCCACCCGCATCCCTTAAATTCAATTTAATTGGAAGATAAATTCTATGGGATTGTACGGTTGACTTCTTTTAGTCCCTCTGTCTTGGACAGGGCTAATCAATCTGACTATAGTTCATTTTGATGCTGTTAAAGGATGGATGTATAAAATGATACTTCTTGAACCTATTGAAGTCCTTGAAATGGCGTCATATGTTTACTACAACAAAGAGAACCATCATCAATACCATTGAATAGCTGTTTAAATTATGCTTGACTCATTTTGTGAAAATCAATGTTTTCTCTGTAACCTTCGATACAATAAAAGTGACTTTGTTAAAATGTGTCACTCCTATTTGAAACCACATTTAAACCATTTCGAACTCCACAACAGCAGATGGCAGTATTCAGTTTCTATTCAATACATTTCCTGTGTATGTATCCTGTCAATACAATTATTCAAAATGAAATGTTTAGTGTCAGAAAACTTTCAAACTTTCTCCAATTCAATGAACAAAATCTGGCATTCTCCCATCCTAAAAGAACCTTGGTCTTCCAAGTTAAAATGTACAGTTAAAATCCTTGGCATTGACTTTATACGCCTGAGTCAGAAATCAATACATTCTCTACAACGCAATGCAAGAGCAAGGCTTTTAACCTCAACCAAGAAAAATGACCACCTAGTTTTAGTCTCTTCGCACTGGCTGCCTATCAGTTTTAGAACTGATTTTGAAATTTGAAACAAGGCCGGGTGTAGTGCCTGACTATATCATTAATCTTTTAACTCCACATGATCATTAGCACAGCTTGATATCCATGGCCAGTGGCCTCTTCATCTTTCTAAAGTCGAGGTTAAAATCAAAGCATGATCATGCTTTTGCTCCTAGAGCCCTAGACTTTGGAACGATCTACCCAAGGCTAACAAAATCAATATTTTTTACAGTTGTCTTTTAACCCGTAGTTTAGTTACTGGTCCAAACCAGAAGGGAAATTGTTACAAATTGTCCAATACAGTGCACTTTTCTTGGCAATTACTTGGAGCCACAAACTTCATAGAACCTCTGTCCAACTTACCTATCCTTCATTCTGATGCATTTGGACAGTAATGTTAACTAGGGTGTTTCATGTCTTTCATCATCAGACAGGTGACCCAGCTGGGGGTGATCAGTCCCCAGCTTGTGTCCATGTAGCAAGTATAGCCCAAGGATTGCTCCTCTTGATCCACAACTGTCTTGAAGTCATCTCTGCAGCCTCTATGGTGGTTTTGATGGCCCTCCTCTTGTGAACAGCTGTGATACTCTAGGCAGAGATACTCAAGGAGAGACTGACCTACAGATCCTCTGTAGCCCACCTTGATGGGCACAAACTGTGCCCAGCACCCCTTGGCAGGACATCTGCCATGTCCTCATACTTGGCCATCTTCCTCTTTTTGGCCTCCTGCATCCAATGCACCCGGAGCACAGTCAGACCGAGCATGACCACTTGTCTTCATGTTTCAGACAGCAGCACAATATCTAGTCTAGCCAGGGTCACTGCAGTGGTTTCTAGGTAATTGGTCAACGTTCACCTGTCTGTCTTGTTCAGAGAACTCCCAAACTGACACTCTTGGCTATAGGAAGTTTGGGATATGATAAAATAATGATTGAATATAGCAACATGGAATGCAAACAAGAGGGACAGCGCTCTCAGTAATGGCTGGCATAGAGCTGGGAGCTTTTCACACAAGTTCAAGCTTTATAAATAACTATGTTGGCCTGGATATTGCTCAGATCTAATTTCATTCTGAGACCTTTCTATAAACGTGGGCCCTGATTTAAGCATTTTGATATAGCTCAAAATAGTACTATTGCCATAAACAAAACAATGAAAAAAATAAATTCTTTCAAGTGAGCTTATCAGCATGAATAACACATGGACAGTATTGCCAATAAGTGTCAATTTGAATTCATAAACAAACAAACAAACAAATAAACAAATAAATACTAGACTAGAAAAACCCTTGCTCGGCTATCACTATCATTGACACCTACACGTAAAACCCACAGCTGAAATGCTCAGGCACATTTAGGCACATTCTTTTTGGGGGTGTTGAAAGGCATTCTGGGAAATGTAGGAAATCACTACCTGAAGTAGAAGTGCACAAGGCAGGCTGAGGGAAAGTGGATCCAACAAAAAGGTAAATTACAAGAAAATCACTCATGGACATCATAGATTTATGATATATAACAGTGTAAGAGTATCTAAGGTGAAGTTTTCTTTTAAGACGACTTACTCTGAGCTACTAAGTAGCACCAGCACCAGATATGATCTTTTTCATCAACCAATTTGACCATGGTACTATGGAAGCCCATTCCCTCCACAGTATAAAATCCAAAAGGGCTGAAGTGTGATTTTATCTCTCCATGCGACTTTATTTCTTTATTCCAACATTATTTCTCACATTATAACCAACAACTAACTAACTTTATAACTCAGAACTCTTTCTTTCTCTGACTTTCTTTCTAGCAGTTGCAACTCTCTCAGACCCACACAGACAAATAAAATATTTGACAATATCAAAATAATCTTATCTTGATGGAGCAGACGCCATCGCAGCTGTCTCAGCTCCTCTATTTGCATGTGACTGTGAACATGTTGCACAGAACCATGTTAGCGTGGGAGGGGATGATGACTGGCTAGCTCATAGTTGCAGAAGTCAGAATTCAGAGTAATTACATCCCAATTGTGATGGAAAAAACAGAGCTTTGAGTTATAAAGAACATAAGGTCAGAGTTCTGAGTTTTAAAGTCGTATTCCGAGATATAAAAGTCATTAAATCACAATTGTGAGAAATAATGTTGGAATTCAGAGTTAAAAAGTGGCAGTTGCAAGAGGAAAAATGTTCAATTCAGCCCTTTTTAATTTTATTTTTTGTCAGGAATGGGCACACATACCTACTTTATTACTTTGTCATAAGATCACAGTGATATCACCAGTGGAGAAGGGCCCCAAACCATAAGATGATGACCCTCCCAGTGTCTTATTATACAATCTGTACTGCTTCGTGTAGCATTTTGTGTTTCTCAAAATTAAGACCACATTTCCCACAAACCCCATTTCTTCTTGTTGCAAAGAGCTTTTGCTTTGAAGAGCACAAAGACAGATAAGAGCTGACAACAGCCCTTGATAGTAGTAAATATGCATTCCAACAGGGTAAGCTAGTGTTGTTGCAGCAAGACTAGCATATGCAGTTAGAAGCGGAACTGGAATAAAGTTGTGTATTACTTGCAAAGTTAAAATGGTTCCTGTTTTTTGCCATAAAGCAATCCAGCTAATTTCCCACAATATCTAGACCAATGACACATAATGTAAAATGCAGTGTAGAGGCCAGTAGAGGCTGGCAATCTTCTTGCCGATCGTCTTAATGTTAAAATGCTACACGTAACACCTTCAAGGCAAGCAAGCTGACTGGTCAAAGACACATTCCAGCAGTGATTATAACTCCCACATGAAGCCCAGCTAGCAGAGTTTTATTGGTTGCTATGCCAACTTTTGTGTTAACCAGGGAGCTAGTTAACATTTCATGGTTATCGCTGTTCTTCCCCCCAATGCATGCACACTACAATGTGTATTCAAACAGTATACATGCACTAGTAACCATTATATATAAATGCTACAATACCTCACATGGTGTTGCTGTGCATTGTGATGCCATCAGTATTTGTACAGTGATATATCATTATTTGTTCAAAGAGTTGTTCATGTAGATGCAATGGCGTACAAGAGTGCCGTTTGAGAAAGTCCAATTTCCATGTCCATTAACTGTTGCTGTATTTTTAACAGTGAATGTTTCGTAATGCATCATTAAGTGATGATGGAACCCTGTTTCTACAGTTAGCATACAGAAAAGGAAGTACATGCACTGGCATTTTGTATGGATGTAAAGTGTATTCTGAAAGCAATATGAGCACTTAACAGAATTTGACAGCAATTGGGGTATATATACTTTATATGGTCAAATAGGAGCTGAAATAAATGTGATTTCATCATGTATTGGTTGTGCAAAGGTTATGCTATTGCCTAAGGAAACCTGTTTGCATTAGTCACGCCATACAGCCCTGATGAAACCCACTGAATTGCCATTAATCATGCTTTTCAAGGAAGCTTTTTCCCAAGAATCTGTGCTATATTTGAATTGGCTCTATTCTCATAGTCCAGAGTCCCTGGTGCTGTGTGAGCATGCATCATCTGACACAGCCCTGTCAGTATGTTCCACACTTTCCACACCACTGATAGACCTTTGTAATTGAAAAAAAAAGAACATTTTGTGTTCTATCTGAATGGCTCGGCCATGCAAATGCTGTAAATTAGAGATCTCAATGGCATAAAGAACATGGTTCCATTTCATAGATCACATTTTAGGCAGTGAATGACATCTCAATACAGAAGTCAATTTTCTTTTCGATTGCTTTTGTACTAGATTGTGAAGGTATGATACTTTTCTAAGATTTTAGTGTATTACCCTTCCTTTAAAAGTATCATGTTTTGGAGAGCATGCAGTACTCTAGCTGTGAGGCCGAGAAACTAGGGGTCAGAATTTCTTTAATTGAAGTACAATAAATGTACAGTAGTCTGTCTTGGTAACACAGGCAGACATATACACAACAAGTTTCACTGGAAATGCTGACTGTACAACAACAGGACCTCACATATAGTGCAAGGGGACACTGCAAGTGGCAGTGCAAGACAAACTACGGACAGTAGACTATGCACATTACACATTACTATTCATTGATCAGTACTGCATAGCTACAGTGCATTCAGAAAGTATTCAGACCCCTTCACTTTTTTCACATTTTGTTATGTTGCAGCCTTATGCTAAAATCGTTTAAATTCATTTTTTCCCCTCATCAATCTACACTCAATACCCCATAATGACAAAGAGAAAACAGAATTTTAGAAATTTTTGCAAATTTATTAAAAAGGAAAAACTGAAATATCACATTGACATAAGTATTCAGACCCTTTGCTATGACACTTGAAATTTAGCCCTGGTGCCTCCCATTTCTCTTGATCATCTTTGAGATGTTTCTGCACCTTGATTGGAGTCCACCTGTGGTAAATTCATTTGATTGGACATGATTTGGAAAGGCACACACCTGTCTATATAAGGTCTCACAGCTGACAATACATATCAGAGCAAAAACCAAACCATGAGGTCGAAGGAACTGCCTGCAGAGCTCAGAGACAGGATTGTGTCGAGGCACAGATCTGGGGAAGGCTACAAAAATTTTTTGCTGCATTGAAGGTTCCCAAGAGCACAGTGGCCTCCATAACTCTTAAATGGAAGAAGTTTGGAACAACCAGGACCCTTCCTAGAGCTGGCCACCCGGCCAAACTGAGCAATCGGGGGAGGCCTTGGTAAGAGAGGTGACCAAGAATCCAAAGTACAGAGATATCCTTAATGAAAACCTGGTCCAGAGCGCTCAGGACGTCAGACTGGGCCAAAGGTTCACCTAGGTTCAATTAATTTAAACAATTTTAGCATAAGGCTACAACATAACAAAAGGTGAAAAATGTGAAGGGGTCTGAATACTTTTTGAATGCACTGTATGATGGCCATGAACTCCCCTGCCCCCAGTTCCTTTGACAGGTTACTTTGTCATGCTTAAAAGGGGAAAACTGATTTGTGGCAGCAATAAGGGTCATAGGAATGTCTTGTTTAAATAGATTTATATTGTTTTGAAATGAAGTTTCCCTGTTAGAAGTAAAGTTGTCAAATCCCTCGTTTTTCCTCTCTTCCCCCAGGTAAAGCTCCCCCTAACCTGGCCCAAGGAGTGCCCCCTCTGCTGGCCAACCAATACATCATGGGCCCTGGTGGCCTGCTCCCTGCCTACCCGGTAAATATCTGCTTTCCTTTTTTTACTTACCCACTTGTGTGTGTGGTTACATGCTTACTCTATCATAATATCAACAGATTTTTATGTCCTGTGTAGCTCAAAGGGTAGAGCATGGCACTTGTACTGCCATGGTTAGGGGCCCCCTTGAGGCCCCCTAGGGCCACCCCTTTCAAATGTATATGTACTCCCTATATTGCCCAGTCATATCAATCTTTTCCTAAAGGAATTTGTTACAGGCCATTTGGTATACACTTTACTCATAGGGCCTTAAATTTACTATGAGTTGATGCATGGATTGCCCCTAACCTTGTCAGTCCGTGCCCGACTCTACCTACTGAGCCATACAAGAACAGGTGCAAATGCAAGGTTTGCGTCAGTGTCGATGATGATTGTGTTTTAGTAGGTTCTGATCAAACATGACGTCTTCGGAATGTACTGAGACACTGACTGGTTGGGTAGGATATTATTGGTAATGGCCCCTTGGAAAATTAAGACCCTCGTTCTATAGCTTTGCCCTAAACTGTTTTGCCAACAAGGTTTCAACAGTTTTGTATGGTGAGTTTGCAACACCAAATTGCGGGGCATACTCCAGTGTCATGATTTCATGACACTTCATCCCTTTACTTCATTTTAGAATGATAGGAGATGTATAACAAACAGAAAGCATGAACAGGAAAAATTGAATGCCCATCTGCTTGCTTCCCCAGCAGATCTACGGATACGAGGACCTGCAGATGCTGCAGTCTCGCCTTCCTATGGTGAGTTTCTTTTTCCAGCGTCATGAAAACTGTAGCATATTATTGCTGTTGGAGAAAGGACAACATTTCAGGAATTTGTTTTAATTTTTAAATAAACAATGGGGCTTTGAATTGGTTTCATTCCTGTCACCTTGAATAAACTGAGCAAAAGTAAACTAATCTTTATCCTGATATCATTTCCATGACAAGATTAACAAAATTCTCTGGCAGTGATCTCAAGTGTAGTGAGGGAGATTAGCAGGCGTCATCAGAAAGGGTGCTCCCTCTTTTGTAATGTCTGGTTTTCTCTCTCTGTATATAGGACTACTATGGTGTGACTTTCCCTGGTACTACGGCTACTATGCCTGGTAGAGATGGCCTGGCCAACAATCCCTACTCTGGTAACATGTCAACATAATTGGGTTTATGCTGTATTAATTCCTCTGAATTGACGTGTACACTGACCTAGCAATGAGTTTCAAGCAATGTTTCTAACTCAGCTGACAATGTATGATTTACAGTTACTCCCGTTTCTCATAAAATGGTTATACATAGCTCCTCTTTCAGTTCAGTTGTAGCAGACATTTCTGCACTTTTTTTGTCTAGGTGAGGCGACCAAGTTTGGCAGAGGCGATTCGTCGTCTCCGGCTCCCCCCACCAGCCTGTCTACAGGCGGGGTGCAGTCGCAGCCCCAGCAGGCACCGCAGGC
>OOFE01050257.1:1461-19882 GCA_900323365.1 Monocentris japonica
AGAAAGAGAGAGAGAGAGAGAGAGAGAGAGAGGGGCATGGTTGTATTTGTGTGTGAGAGAAAGAGAGACAGAGTGCAACACCCCCCCCCCACACACACACACACACACTACAAATAGGCAACTTGAACATATTTCCCACTTGCACCTTATTGCACACATCTCTTGTCTGTTATATGTTTTGTCTTCTTTTTATAATTTATTATGTGAATTAGTTTTTTTAGATTTATATTTTTGATTTGTTTTTCTTCTTATATTTTTGATTTGTTTTTCTTCTGTTAAATGTTGCACCATCAGATCAAGGCAAATTCCTTGTATGTGTAAACTTACTTGGCAATAAACCCCATTCTGATTCTGAAGAGTAATATAGAGCATACCATCATATTGATAAAAGAAGAACATTGGTTTTGATAGTGGACTATATTAAGCTATTAGATGACAACAAAAAGATTTTCTTGTCAATGTGGAACAGTGCCTCACCTCATCATGGGTGTAGTTCTTAGCTATCAGTGTGGACCTGCATCCCAAACCAGCTTGCAGATGGAAAACCTCTTCACTGCCTTTGGGAGTGCGCTCAACAAGCTTGGGTAAGAGATAAAATGTGAGTTGTATCTCTTTGACTGGTGTGAAGTGGTTGGAAGGCCCTCAAAGGCACCGGCGCTTTCCCTTGGTTCCAAAAAGGGCAGGAAAAGACCTGCGATGAGAATGTTTTCATTTGACATTACACAATACAAGTGTATATCTCACTAGCTATAGCTTGTGAGACTTTAAATTTATGAATGTAAGGGCCAACAAGTCACTCTGACAAAGAAACCAAATACAGTGAAGGACCTGGTGATTTCTGTGTGGACACTGGGTCGGCCATCTCTCCCTCTCTCCTGACTCCTTCCCTGTCTGCTAGAATAACACCATGTTAGGAAGATGCATCACATCATTTTATGCTGAGTACTCAACATTTACATGAAGCGGGTACAATAACTCAGGGGTCAAATGTTCAAATTGTTATACATGTTAATCTGGGTGTGTGTTATTTGTTGTGAAACTAGACACACCACCTGGGAGTCTCTGGGGCAGTTTGCTGTTGGGCACTGGGCGCAACAGGGCCAGGGGAAGGTGTTAAGATTTGTGAGCAAATTTAGGAGGTGCTGAATTGACCACTTCTGAGTTACAGTATCTCCCTGTTAAAAGTATAACAATGCAGCAGTAGGTTAGGAGAGCTACACAATACATCATATACTTAATAACCCAAGAATTATTAATTAAGAATTCTTCATAGCAGTTAGGCACAGTGATTGTGGCAACTCAAATCCTTAAAAAAATAATTTAAATATGAATATCTTGCAGGTCCATAAATGTCTCAAATGGCTGGCGATACACAATAAGTCTACTATGGACTTTACATGGCAGCTAACAAGCTTGAAAACTAGCTGCTTTAATCATAACGTAAAAACAATATCAATGAAGTGGTAGAAAGGCACATTAGGCTATATCATTAAGAAAGGAAGTGGAAGAAAAATGAGGGAGGGATGACCGTTAATGATGACTTGTTGTCATTTTGACACACACAGAGAACATCAAGATCCTCAACACTTGTCATCAATAGCAAATGAATATAGTATTGAGATTCTGTTTATCTATCATGAAGAAATCAGATAATATGTCTATGTCTTGGCCAATTACTGACTTCATCAGAGCTATTTTGCTACTATGCAGAGTGGAAAATGCATCACAGTGCTGAGAATGTGCTTTTGCCACCCCTTTTTCAACTCAATCCAATTTTGTATCCAATAATCCAATACTAAATATTAATTTACTGAAGTATTAATAATACCTAGTTTTTATACCATGGTTGCAGTAAATACTTAACTGATTGGCTGGAGGCTATCCCTTATCACTTGATATCTACTACATAGTTCCAGTGAAACTGTCTCTCAGCCATTCTAAATATTTTTTTTTCTATTGCTTAGGTGCATTTCCTGAAACTCGGACCTCATTCTCAAAACTCTAAGTGCAATCCCCAGAAAACTAATACAATTTCTCATGACACGACACCAGCTGTGCAAAAGATCTTAAACACTCAAAATTTTAACCACATGCAACAAAACACACCAAGTCAGACATCAAATTATGGTGACAACGTAGCAGAAGTATGGCCAATGCAGGCTGTATAGTGCAGCCTCAGAGAAACCAGTCAACTGTCTATAAAACTGTGATATGCACGTTCAGGGAAAAAACGTGTACCAACACAGTACTGCAGTGTATGACACCTAACATACAGACTTCTACACACAAAATCCCCCTGTAAACAAGGTCATAGTATGCTATAACTTCTCAGACTGGAATGAAAGCAAGTACTACTACTGCACATTACAGCGCTGAATCCATGAAAACTTTGTCATAGTATTAGCATAGCATAGCATTGTAATCGTCTGGGTATAACTATTAAGAATTAGTCTGAGCCTGAGGTGTTGCAACGAATAGGTGTTACAAGGGCTTGTTGAAAAAGTTTCATCTTGATCGCTTGAAATATTACTTCATGGTTATTAATTCAATCTCAAGTAACTGACCATAGGGATGACTCGCTAACTGTCCGGTCCGGGTCACATTCGTTTGTCTGAGTCAAAGCCAAGGCCAGGGGCAAAGAATGCTAGATACTGTGCATTAGCGGGTAATTTTTTAAAATAGAAATTTAGCATAAGCACTGTTGGAAATCCACGAGATGCACAAGAGAGCTATCCACTTGAGCAAAAGGAGCAAAACTAAAATTCATATCCCTAGCTATACATTATCATATTGACTGAAACATGGCTGTGCCCGAAATATTTCATTTAAGCATGTAAGCTCTGCCATATTAACCAGATCTAACAGCTACAGTTATGCTATCACTTGTACACATAAAGCTTCTTCTTATATATATTATACGTTTATACAAACCTGTGAATTGAGGCTTCGGTCATGCTTCGACATGCTGAAAACTGATGGCGTTCAACTCAGAGTATCATGTCCAGATAAGTGAAGGGAATTTTCACGCAATTTCAAAAATGAACTCGACCCATTTACAACATACATCCATGATTTACGATATGATAGTATTAACAGATGCCCACTCAGGCCAAAATGTTACCATGGCGACAGGTGCAGGTGCAAAACTCAAATAAGGTAATTTTTTCCCAAACGGCAAGACATAAAACTACAGTTTTTACATAGAATAGAGAAAACACTTTAGGCTTTCGAAATATCTACCTCCCGTTGGTCGTTCATATCGTTGGTTGAGAGAAAATAGTTGTTAGAGTACGTGAAAAGGAGTTCTGTGAATCTGCACTCGATTGCTCTTCCTCAACGACCGGATGTGTGTCTCAGTAAACTGAAATTGAATTGCAAGAACTGAATTTGAATTGTGAGAACTGAATGTGGAAGTAGATACAGAGTTGAATTTTCAGTAAGGATCAAATACAGTTTCAGAGCAAATGAATTAAATTTCATATTACATTCAGTTTCAAGTTTATTGGAATTCAGTTCCAAACTAATAAATTCAATTTCAAATTATGCTATTCAGATCCAGTTTTTCAATGTAATTATTCAAGTTAAACAATACAAATCAAATGATGTGATTCAAATTCAGTTTTTTAATGCAGTTATTCAAGTTGAGCAATTCAAATTCAAATATAAATGATTCAAATTCAGTTTCTAGTGACACATATTTCTGCCCATAAATCTATTCCATCTTTATTGACACCATGTTTCAGTAGTGACACATTTTGGGAGAGGAAATTAATTATATGATCTGAATACAATAATTATATAATGTGTACTTTTAGTAGACATGTGTACCTTAGATATGGTGTAACATATGTACGCTTAACGTTTTGGGATTATAGAATACAAATTTCAACCCGGTTGATGATAATCAGCTGCTGTAGCACTGCATATTAACAGCTGTTAACAGAGCTGCTCCCAGAGCAGACATGTTGGCAGGCTGATTTGATGCCTCCCCTCTTCCCTTTCCAACCTTGTGACCCAGGGCTTCAGCTCTACCTGACCCCATAAGCCTTGATGTCTGAATCCCTTAGCAGAGGAAGAGGCAGGATGCAAACTCTCTAACCTCACTCAATCCCGACAGTGTTACATGATATGCTTCCAGATGAAGAGTGTTGGACATTAGTAGGGAAAGGAGAAAATAGGAGAGAGGGACAACAACTCAGAGAGCTCACCTTGTCTCAGCCTGGTTGTATAATACTGAGGGACTAGTTCACATGGAATCGTGTTCCATGACTGCATTGTAAGTAACAGGGTTGACATTGGTTCAACAGGGTTGACATTATCAGGTAGTGCCACACTAAAAGTAGTTTGTGCATTTGCTAATTTATTTTAAGCCCATACTATATGAATTGAATGTTGAATGTTTAATTTGATATGACCGTTAATGAAATGGTAGGCAGGTGCTTTAGCTTAAAGGTACAGGTAATCAGTTATTGCTAAAGCTAAAGCACCTTTTCAAATCTAAATAATTTTCTTAAAGATTTTGTTTTTTATGCTCTATGATCCACTGGATCGCCAAAACTCCGTCATAGGTTCTGGTTATTGGAGAGGTTTTCAACATTCAATGCATTCAATGCATTCTCCATACATACACTGTTTATTTGCTGTGTCGCATGAGAGCTCTTCAGTGAGGATCTCCAGGTTGCTGCTTGTAATCAACTGCATCTGGAAGAGATCTCAGCCACAAAGCCTAGGTTTTCATGCAATTTGCACATGCAAGTGTCTCTGTCAGAGATGGATGTGTTACCCAGACTGGGCGGAGATGGCAAAAGAGTGTAAGAGATGGATGTTTGTGCACAAATTTTGTTCTTTTGAACTGGAACGGATGCTCACCTGAACTCTTTCTATGTGAGATGCCTAGCTTCTTCTGTCCATCCACTTGCAGCTTGTATTTCTTAACGATCTTTCCTGTTACCAGCTTTCTGATAAACTGCCTCTCTTTCTTTTCTTGTTTGCTTGTATCGTTCTTTCATTTCAGCAAGCAAGGCATGGCGGGACAGGAGTTCTCTCTTCACATCACGCAGATCTTCATGTTGCCATAAGTATCTTGCCTTTGTCCTGGGAGAGCCTGTTTTCTTCAGCAACCGACTAAATCATTCTCTCATATTTCTTTTTGGAAGGCCTTTTCTTGCTCTTTGATTTGTGAATATATCAACTTCCTTTCCCCCCCCCCGATATTTCCTTTTGCTTGTATTATACACATTACATCACACTATGGTATTAAATGAATAAATATTTTAATCCAGCGTATTAAAGCCAGGTTGTGTCACAGCCAATATCAAGGCTGGAACATCACCTTGTTCTAAGACTAGCCAATAGCAAATTGCCATTGCAGTAGCATGGTTTTAACCATTATATACAGAATGAGTATGGCGTGTAGTTACCCTTAAATTGTTTTATTACTAAAAATTTGTTCAACATAGACATTAGGGGACAGGGAATGTTCTAGGGAACATAGATGAAATCCCTTAGTGAATAATTATTACACAGTTATTACACCATATTGCATTGAGCCTACAAACAATATTTTGACATCAATAATTGAGGCAAGAATCAGATAATCAACACAATTTGCTTCCATGTCTGCAAATAAGCTTGATTGACTGATTGACCTTCAATGCCCTGCCTGGACTTGTGTGGAGCTGGGCTACTGGCTGCCTTAAGCCTACATTTCTGCTGGGCTGTTCTCCATCTTCTTCATTTCACCCTGTGCTCTCTCTCAGTCATTTCTTGCATGTTCTTTCTTTTTTTCCTTTCAATCCATCCTGCCTCCATTTCTCTCTCTTTTTCTAAATACTGCTGCCGTCTGACCGGGTGAGCATGCCTCCAGGCACGATACTGTCTCTGCCTCTCTGCTGCTGGGATTGGCACCATTGAAATCTGTATGAATTGAAATTACATTTATACAACTGCTCTTTTACATCAAATTCCACTCTCCACTCATCTCCCTCATTAAATTAGAATAACAACTAAGCTGTTGTGTCTGAGCCAGGGCTACCATGCATTAGTGTCAACCCTGTTATAAAAGAGCACTTAAAGGGTTGATGATAACAGGGTTGACAATTAGCATGTTAAATCTACTCTAGCTAGCCATGTGGTGAAGCCCATGGCAAGACAACATATGCTATATAAGATTTAAATAACATTTTATTATGTTCTTTTCTGCATGACTTAAGTGTAACAGGAGTGACAAGTTCTGTTTGTCCCTATGTGCCAAAAAACAAGTTGAAAAACAAGTTGAAAATGTTAAAAAGGAACAAACTAGCTTACCCCTCTTTGTTCACTGTTCTTTCTTGTAATGATATGCAAAGTTGCAAAAAATTACAACTTCCTATACTTTTTTCACCGGTATAACAGGGTTGACAGGGACTTGGGGACACATTTAAAACTATATTTTTTTGCACATTATATGCCCCAATTTTTTGTTATTGATTTGTAAGAAATCAAGAAAAGGTTTAACTTTTTACCAGTGTTTTTGTTTTTTTAACTATCATATGATTTTAAGATAAAAACTGTGAGTTGATGTCTCTTGATTAAGCTCAGGGACATGTTATTTTGCTGGATTTGTGACTTTTGAAAACGTTTTTAATATCCAAAAAGACTATTTACATTTTATTCATGTAAATATCTAAGGGACACAAGATGCCCTTATATGCTGAAATGACTCTACTAGCACTGTCAGTGGAACTATGAAATAGATCTGCAATATTTTTCCATTGAGCTGAATCAGCTTCAAGGGCCTTTCTCTTCTTTTCTCACAACCTTTCTCACAACTTGTCAGCAACACATTTGCATTTTTTTTTTGTCAGGGTCCATGTTGGGACTGTCACTGTAGGCTGGGCAGCCAGATCTGGTGGGTGGGTCTGTCACAGTGTCAGTCAGTGTGGTGAGAGGGGGGCGGTGCTCCGTCGTTTTAATTTAGTTTAGTTTATTTCATCCTTTTCTATTCCTGAACCATCCCAACAGCCGGTCAGGCCGACCAGCCCACTGGGAGAACTCCCACTGCTCCAGATGGCCAATCCACTATTGCCCTCGACACACACGCATTAACACTCACTCTTTCCCATATTGATGAATAAGGGGTGTCTTAAAAGTCTGAAATCTTTTAAGCTGCACATGCTTCAGGAGATTTGAATACATGTTATTTGTAAGGGTTAGGGTTATTTTTTCTACAATTGACACAATGGACAATTTACAATTGACAACAATGTTCTTGTCATCCTTCGGCTCAATAAATAAAAGTAGTGTAAAGTAGCACTTTTCAAAACCGGAGTTACAAAGTGCTTCACAAACACATGAGAGAAACAGAAACAACAGGAATTACAGATTGTATCAATAAAAAGCCAAAGTGTACAAATGAGTTTTAAAATGAGACGTTTAAAACAGTTGACAGTGTTTGAAGACCTACCATCAAGGGGAAGGCTATGCCACAGTTTAGGGGTCATTACCGACAGATTTTAGTTTTGATTGAGCTTACCAGTGACCTTACTGGTGTATAAGGCATCAGCAGTTCACTAATGTATAAAGGAGCCTGGCCATACAAAGCCTTATATTGTAATAAGAAGAATTTTGAAGTCAATCCTGTATTTAACTGGGGGCCAGTGCAAGGACGCCGAAACAGGAGAGATGCAAGACCCACAAGCAGTCTTGTCAGCAGAATTTTGCAGTAATTGCAGATGGTCAATGGACAGTATACAGTAGATATATATATATATACTAAGAGAAGCATGAAGGGCATTGCAATAGTCAAAGTGTGAAGAGACAAAGGCATGACTGATTTTCTCCAAATAAAACAGAACAAAATGTAAAAAAAAAAAAAAAAAAGAAAACCAGGGCTGAGTTAGCAACTTCACATGTTGCTCAAACTTGAAAAGTGGGTCAGAAATTACACTTGGGTTTCTGGATGCCTGTTTGATATTAGGTGCCAAATGGCCAAGGTACTGCCCTGATTCTGTCAAGTTCTATGATCCAGGGCAACAACAAGACCTCACGAAACAACAAAACCTCCGTTTTATTGGAATTCAGTTGGAGAAAATTGTGTGCCATTTGTGCAGAGTGACTAAATTACCAAGATCGTGGGGCTTTACTGAGACGTAACCGAATATTGTCGGCATTACAGTGAGACGAGACACAGCCAAACTGATGGATTATGTGCCCCAGGGGTAGCATATAAAGAGAAAAACAGGATAGGGCCTAAAATTGACCTGAGGCACACCACATGTGAGAGGAGCAGATGAAGTAATTTTGGAGATAGAAGGCAGTTTGGAAATTGGTCTGTAATTCTGAGGCAAAGCTGGGTCAAGTCCTGATTTATTTTTTAAGGAGGGGCTGTACCGCAGCCATCTTAAAGTATCCTGGGACACAGCCAAGAGGAGAGAGATTGATTTACAGTTGTGAGCAGGCTGGGGCCAACAGCTTCCAGGACCTCCATGAGGAATTTAATGGGTATTAAATCTAGCGGGCTGGATGACAGTCACATACGCGAAACAGTATCTAAAAGATCGTTCAGAGAGACTGTGGTAAATCGGCCCAACAGAACAGGGGGAAGGTAAGGCAGCTCAATGCAGGCGATAGGAGGTTCGATGTTAGTTCTGATAGTATTTATCTTGTCCACGAAGAAAGACAGGAACTTTTCACAGTCTTCCACTGAGGCAGCAAGGGGGCGCGAGGTATGCAGTTAATAAGCCGATCAAAGGTATTGAAAAAGAACAGAAAAAAAGAAGATTGTGCTTATTAGTAGTTGTTAAATCTGCAAAATATGAGGCTCATGCATCTTCAATGTTTTGGTTAAGGGAGATTAGAGGTTGCTTCATATGCAGATAATGGACTTTTTTTCCCCGACATAAGCTCTGCCCTTCTGCAATCTCTTCTTCGTTTACCCAAGGGGAGTTCACAGAATTGATAGATCTAGTTTAAAATGGGGCAACAGCGTCCAGAGATGATGTGGAAATATAATTAAAACAGTTAACTGAATCATCTTTAACAAATTATGTCTTTAACAAATTATGTCTTTAACAAATTCAAGAAAAGGTACCAGTGCATACAAGGCCACGTGTTCACAGCAACACTGCCTGAGTTGACTATCACCCCCTGATGCAGAATCATTCTGAGCTTTTATAGAGATGCGCATTAACACCTTCTCCTGCCCTGAGCAACACATCCTTACTACAGGGTGGAACCCAATTTCCACATGGGCACAGGTTAACACTGTAATATGTGTCAGTCACTAATCTAATTGTTCTTCTCACAATAACGCCATACTTCTGGGTAATACATCAGGATAACTAAATACATAAACCTGCTGTGACAGTTAACAATCACTACAAACCAAAATCCCCCCACACTTGGTATTCCCCGTGACATCATTGATGACATCATCGAAACAATATCAACAAGAACTATTGGTGTTCCTGCAACTAGTGAGTGTACTGTTTGACAAAATGTAACAAAGGGTGGAAATATTTCACTGCATAAATGTAACTGATGAAAACATTAAAAGGAAACTAGATTGGTATGTTTGATGTCTTATTTCACCTTAAGTTATAGACTAGCTAATTAGAATTAACTAATAGAAATGCTGATGGAAAATGTATCTGATAACGCTAAACACAAACAAACCCGGGATAGTGTAGCAATGTGTAGCTATGACAGTGTAGCTATGAGTAATCAACTTAACAAGGTAATGAAACAAAACAAGCTGAAAGGTATTCCTGTGTATCTAAATGATGTTCTGTAATGGAGACTTACAAGTGACAAGTGGCATACCTTCAGCCCACCTTGTTACAGTCCTGTGCAGAATCTATGTATGGACTCTCCTAAAAGACTTTCCACAAAGCCAGCTAGTCTGTGCGCAATGAGGTTGTGTGCCGCTACATACTGTGCTGTGCCTTTGATGCATTCTCCTACTAGTGGAATAAAAATGTCATGTTGCTCCAATGCTATAAGATCTTGAAAAAGAGGTGCCACCACATGGCATGTCCTCAATTGATTGATTTGTTGTATTTTGGGAAGTTCTAACAATAATGATGGCAGGTTTAAAGTCACTGGATTAATGAGGGTTACATTTTCTGTTTCTACAGTTCTACAGAGTTGAAACACGGAGCCCTCAAACATACAAATGACAGTTTCAAGTCGCCGGAGACTCTATTTCATGTACATTTACAGTTGGAACTGATTGTGTTCTATGGGCTATACATAGGTGAGAGTGTGCATTCACTGTTTTAAACATGCATGAGTAATCTGAATATGCACAATGATATGGGTGCTTGTGCAGTGCTTGAATAATTGATAACTTGTTGGTGTCTTTATGGCACAATCTTTGCACTGACAATTCATCTCTAGGAATAAAGTAAGTCAGTTTATACAGTGACTTATTTTTTCAAAGACAATGCTGGTAGACATATCTATCTTTTGATAATTTATATTGTACACACCAATCAACCATAACATTAAAACCACCTTCCTAATATTGTGTAGGTCCCCCTCGTGCCACCAAAACAGCTCTGACCCATCAAGGCATGGACTCCACAAGACCTCTGAAGGTGTCCTGTGGTATCTGGCACCAAGACGTTAGCCGCAGATCCTCCATGGATCGGACTTGTTTTTCCAGCACATCCCACAGATGCTCGATCGGATTGAGACCTGGGGAATTTGGAGGCACCTTGAACTCTTTGTCATGTTCCTCAAACCTTTCCTGAACATTGTGTGCAGTGTGGCAGGGCGCATTATCCTGCTGAAAGAGGCCATCAGGGAATACCGTTGCCATGAAGGGGTGTACTTGGTCTGCAACAATGTTTAGGTAGGTGGTACGTGTCAAAGTAACATCCACATGAATGCCAGGACCCAATGTTTCCCAGCAGAACATTGCCCAGATCATCACACTGCCTCCGCCGGCTTGCCTTCTTCCCATAGTGCATCCTGGTGCCATCTCTTTCCCAGGTAAACGACGCACACACACCTGGCCGTCCACATGATGTAAAAGAAAACGTGATTCATCAGACCAGGCCACCTTCTTCCATTGCTCCAAGGTCCAGTTCTGATGTTCACATGCCCATTGTAGGCACTTTCGGCGGTGGACGGGTCAGCATGGGCACTCTGACCGGTCTGCGGCTACGAAGCCCCATGCGCAGCAATCTGCGATGCACTGTGTGTTCTGCCAGCATTAACTTTTTGTGCTACAGTAGCTCTGCTGTGGGATCGGACCAGACGGGCTAGCCTTCACTCCCCACGCGCATCAATGAGCCTTGGATGCCCATGACCCTGTCGCCAGTTCACCGGTTGCCCTTCCTTGGACCACTTTTGGTCGTCTAGCCATCACAATTTGACCCTTGTCAAAGTCGTTCAGATCCTTACGCTTGCCCATTTTTCCTGCTTCCAACACATCGACTTCAAGAACTGACTGTTCACTTGCTTCCCAATATATCCCACGCCTTGACAGGTGCCATTGTAACGAGATAATTGATGTTATTCACTTCACGTGTCAGTGGTTTAATGTTGTGGCTGATCGGTGTATACCTCACGCCTGACTGTGATGGAGTCGTGGAGTCGGGTTTGATGGAGAGCAGTCTTTGGCTCTCCTTTAGGCGGTGGCTCTATGGTGCCGAACGTGGCACTCCCTGGAGTTTTTCAGCTGTGGGTAAAATTGTCACTCAAGGCAAACAATGCGACAATATTACCTTTGTTAGTCAGCTGATGGTTTAGCAAGACGGCCTCGAGGCTGATCGTTGTTCTGAGAGCGAGTTGAACTACAAGAGTAGTTCAGAGGAGGGGAAAAGTCTTTGTCTCAAGACTTAATTAGTGGTTTGTAGAATTTGTTAAATCTAAATCCATCAAGTCCCTACTTGCAGACACCTTATGGCTGTGGGGAGTATAGAGGTGTCTTTATCTCTGACACTTCCCAGACAAGGCCTGTTTTCCTGATGATGGGAATTCTTGTCAGGAAGGTCTACGTCAAAGAAAGAGGTCCTGAGTTGGTGGTGAAGAGATACTGCACTACAATATGGATTGTACATTTCATCAAAACAATCATGAGCAACATTCTCAAAGGACACTAGTATAACTTTACAAATCGCCACTATGGTATATTTTCTTTGTCAGACATATAGACAACACATATTAACGAAATGTATATCTACATTATATTATATGCATAATCATGTATTATCATAACCCTCATAACTATAACTATAACTATAAACTCACAGAGAACTCACAGAGAACAGCAAGACATGTTAGGTCAGGGTGTGCTGACCAGAACACCAGTACACCCCAAGAATTGAGTAAACAAGAACATTCTGGGAATCAGTAACCTGAACAGAGAACTTACCAGGAATTGAGTAAGCAAAAAGAACATAACAAGAAGATGCCTGCCAATATCTATTCCCTTTAAGGAAACATCTGAAGTTAAGAAATTAAGGAGGGAGGAACAAAATCAGTAAGCCAGCTAAAAGATAATGGTGACGAATAGCCTAGTACAGTTGTACTGCAGTCGACTCATTCTGTGTTATTTTTGTAATAAAGTCTCTTGCATCCAGATTCATCTGCCTCACGAGATTTTTCTTCAGACATTGTACTTGCCACCACACCACCAATAACAGCACACGTGTCTGAAAACCCTGTTCTGACAGGAAGCTGAGCGAGGAGCGACCTCATGTCATGGTCAACCAGTTTCCCTGTGAGACCGTCGTCACGGTGAAGGACTGCCTGGCTGCTGTGGCCCGGAGAGCGAGGGGCAGCCGGGGGGCAGAATGGCTGCCGGAGACATTCAACCTCCAGACAGAGCTGCCCCAGTTCATCAGGCATTATCAACAAAGACAGGAGAGGTTGGAATATGTTGTTTTTCCCTGCTCCCTTCACATATGGCCCGGACAGCTCAGTTGGTAGAGCACGAGACTCTCAGTCTTAGGGTCGTGGGTTCAATCCCCACATAGTGTAAAAACTGTAACTTGTATATGGTACAAACTCATGCATGTAATTCCTAATAGCAACACAATGTGTTACCTTGCAACTATCTTCGCCAAGACGGATACTGTTGTTTTTTTTACCACAGCTTCTGTCAACCTGCCCTGGTCATCGGGGAATTACGGGAGGCAACCTGGAGTGAAGAAGACCTCTATTACCCTAGTAACTTAACAACCTAGGGGGGGGCACACTTGTGTGTCTGGATGCAGATTCAACACTTCACATGCAGAATTGCTGATTTACAAATGACATTTCATGAGAAATGCACACACAAAGTATAAAGTATTTTTACAAATTACAAACGATATATTTACAAATAGACATCTATTTGTTCAAATCATAGCACATTTATTTAAAGGCCAACTTACAAGTCACGAGGAAGGAATTTTGTGTTTGTGGATCGCAAAACACATTTGTAAATCGCAGAATATTTGTGGCTCATGGTACATTACATTACAAATAATTTTGAGACATTTTTCTCTCCATACGCATGGAGAGAATTGATTGCACGTAGCGTTAACACGTACACTAGGGGGCAGTGCAGTACGCATTTACTAAAACAGTACAGAAAACGAAGAAGAATCCAGATCTGGAAACCTGAAAACAAAGAGACGTGCTCGTTACAGTGTAGTGGATAAGTTTGTTTATTTATTTTTCGAACCTCATAATCGGCCACTCCTCAATCTGCTCCGTTGCTATTCTCAGTTTGATTTAGTTTGTTTGTTTTAGGTCGGTTTTTGGGTCTTTGCCAAACTCCCCTGCTCAACCAATCAGCGTTTGACTCACACAACTGCAGCTGAGCTTTGGGAGGTGTGCACATCGACCCGTCTGTGGGCTATGCTTACCCACAAAACCCTTGTGCTTCTGCTTAGCTACGTGGAGACTCAGCCTTGAGGCTTGTAAGAAGACCGGAGAGGCACACAGTCTGTGGTCTCGTGGATCTAGTCTTGAAGAGCTCGAGCTCACCATGCTCCCTTTTATACTTTTTTTTTTTTTTTTTTTTTTCTTCCGTGCCAATTCAACTATCAGCATTTTTACTCACTTGCAGTTTTGCGTGCTTGGGTTTTGGTTCAACATCCTGTTTCTCGCCTTGCATGACCGCAGAGCCATCTGCCAGCACATAGCTTTCCGGTTCTTGAAACTTTCTGTGGTTTCTTTTCTCGTATCTAGGCCGCCTATTGTGTCTTCAAACACAATTATCAGCACAGTATCATCAGCTACTCTGCTTTGGTTTCTCAACCTGTTTCTTTCTGCCGCCTCCTGATTATGCTTGCCGTTTTATGGGCGATTCTAAGCATTCCTAGTTCCCCACACTCTGTTCTGGAAAACTCCCCAACCTAGTTTGCACAATTTATCATAGTGAATATATGTGTGTGTGTGTGTGTGTGTGTGTGTCAGGGGAGAGGATAACCACTGGATCTGTAAGCCCTGGAACCTGGCCCGTGGACTGGACACACACATCACTAACAACCTGGACTACATCATCAGACAGAGAGAGAGTATACCTAAGGTATACACTCACACACACACACACACACACAAAAAGTATTTGCCTGTCATTCAGACATGTTTTTTATTTTCTGATCTAAACCCTATTTCCCTACTGCTACCTGACAGACGGGTGTATGTCTTCAAGCAGTCTCTTGTTGCTTGGTAGTTTGTGTCCGTCTCTCTGTCGGTCTCTCTCCCAGTCTCCCTCTGTGTCTCTCTGCCTGGTCCTCCTCTTGAGACAGTTCCCCACCCACTTCCTGTTTTTCGCAGTGCACTCGCATGACCTGGTATGACCTGAATAGCAAAGCACAGTTTCCTTTCAAGCATCAGTTTCTCAATTTGTTAGACATGAGGCAAGAATGTTTTGTCTGATTTAGAGAATTCCCTGAACTTAAAAATAAAAAAAGCAAAATGTACGATGTTTTAGAAATTAATAATCTAGAAAGCAGGATTATCATTTGAGTCATAATCGTGCCATAATGAACATGAGACAGATCTGAACAATGATCTCTATTCAGGATGTGTTATTAATTGCCAGGTATGTCACTGAAACAAGGATAGGCAGTGTCGTTAAGCCGGCTGGAATTTACCTGATGAACAACAACATGGGCCAAATGACTCTGTCTCAAATATCACACCACACCTAGGGGGCGGCGATCTTCCCCAAAAATCATATCACCATCTTTTTAACACACATTCACAATCCACAAGCTGAATTGCGATCTTTCTTCCCAATTTTGAAATGTACTGTCAAGAATATCCACACTTGAACAAGCCTATGGACTTATCTATTTGCACCATTTAAAACACAATACTGCATTAAAGACACTGTTTTCAAAATGGTCATTAAAACCTGAGTTAACCTTTATTTTAGATTTTAAAGTCAGCCTCAGTCGCCTCTTTCCATTGTTTGCTGTTTTATCGTATTTTATCGACTGCTCTAATGCGTCGGTCAATGATAACTGTTTATGTTTCGGGACCTCGTGAGATACAGATGAGTGGGGTTGTACCGACCTGAGTGAAACACTCTCGGCATGTTCCTTCGGATGCTTCGCCCACCCCTAACCACACCTCAAGTTTCAAGTTCTGCCCGCACGGTCTGAATAAGCAAAACAAGATTTTAGTCAGAATCGTTTGGTATGATGAAAAAAAGATGGAAAAATTGGGCCCGGGTTGAAAATTCCTAGCAGAAAAACGTTGTTTTGTGCAACAAACCACAAGACTATACTGAAGGTGGGGAGAGCCTCTTCATTCTCTCACTTTAGATGATTGAATTATAGTGAAATTTCATTTATTTATTTATTGGGAACCAGGGGATGCCTTGGGGTCCCTGTACCTGTTTGGGAAGCACTATTCTCTAATGCTTTCCTTACGATTCCCACTCAGATACATGTTATAGACGTTTCACTATTACCTCACCTCTTATTTTGTTGTGTGTGTGTGTGTCTTCGTCTTCCAGGTGGTGTGTAAGTACCTTGAAGATCCAGTGCTATTCAGTAGGGAGGAGGTGGGAATGGTGAAGTTTGACATCCGCTACATGCTGATGCTGCGCTCTGTGCAGCCTCTGCGTCTCTATGCCTACAATGTCTTTTGGCTGCGCTTTGCCAATAGGTTAGACATGCATACAAAACACACGTAACACACATACATGCACACATTGTTACTTGTGCTCCTTAACCAGATGCCTGATTGTTAAGTTGAAAAAAGTGACTATGTATTTCTTGAGTTAAAATGCTCAATGCCAGGTGTCATATATGAAAATACGCACACAGACGTACTCTGTGTGTACTACTTGAGCTTTATTACAAGTCGTCTACACTGCGAGCGACTTTGTTTCTCTATTCTGACCAATTTTGGGCAATGCGAGAGGCTCAGATAGCATCCATGTATTTTTCGTTGCTTTGATTTTGCCATTCATAACGCTACATCATTTTGATGACGTAATATAACTATCTAGAAAGTGCTAAATTAGGTAGCATGATCAAAAATAAGCTAAAAACCCAACAAAGTTACTTCAGAGCTTACCATCGACCCCAACGATGGATACGATTCTGACCAAAATCTTGTCTTGCTTATTCAGACTGTACAGGCGGATCTTAAAACTTGAGGTGTGGGGTGATAGTTGAGACAGAGCCAACAAAGCCATTTGGCTCATGTTTACCAAGTAAATTCCAGGTGATTAGCAGTTTAATTGCACTGCCACACAAACAGGGACATACCTGTTTGTGCGGCAGTCTGATTGGCCGTTAATACACGATAACCATAAAACGTTCAGATGTCAACGAGCTTGCTGACTGTTGCTGATCTCCTTTGTCTCTTTCTCTGACAGACCTTTCACCTTGGACCATCTCGATGATTACCAAAAGCATTTCACCGTGATGAACTATGCCGAGGGCGTGGAGCTCAAGCAGGTACTCTTTTGTTGGTGGTGTGGTGAGGGAAAGCTGGCACAAGGAGTGTCAGTATTCATGAATGTGAGTTTATGAAGGTTACATTAGTACATGGATGACTCATCAGAGATGACTTGTCCAGTGAAATTCTGGTAACTGGAAATTCAGGCTAAGAACTTGGGCGTTGTCTCATCATAGAACAGGTACACAAAATACCATAGGACAGGTACAAAAATACCATAGGACAGGTACAAAAATACCATAGGACAGGTACACAAAATACCATAGGACAGGTACAAAAATACCATAGGACAGGTACACAAAATACCATAGGACAGGTGTTATGGAAAATAATGTTACTATGCTTACAATGGTTTGAGGTAATAAATGCAATAAAATGTGTGCATAAGTATACTGTAAATGTTAGCAAAAGATGATTGTATCATATGCTAAAACTGCTGAGTGCACAGACAGTTGCTCTTGTTGAAGGCCAACAGGACGGTTGGAACAGGATGCTCCAAAGACAACTACTCCCTTTTCTTTGAAGGAGTGTAAAAAGATAATAATAACAAGGTGAGAAACAGAAACAACCGGCCCTGTGAGGCGCAGCGGGGCAAGATAAGATTGTCAACCCTACTGTAGCTACGCACCTGTATAAGTGTGATGCATGGATTACGTTGTGTAGCTTATTCTGCAGACACGTTGGTGTGTGTAGTTTCAGCTCTGCTTGCAAGTATTAATAAAACTAAGAGACATACACTCCTGGTCAGAAGTTTTAGAACAGCCCCATTTTTCCAGTTTTTATTGAAATTTAAGCAATTCAAGTCCAGTGAATAACCTGAAATGGTACAAAGGTAAGCGGTAAACTACTAGAGGTCACACAATACCATGTCTCTTTAGTCTTTAATGCTTGCAAGCAGAGCTGAAACTACACACACAGAATAAGCTGTCCAATACAGTTCATCTGATACATTTATACACATGACTGTAACTATCTCTACATGCACATACACTCACCGGCCACTTTATTAGGTACACCTGTTCAATTGCTTGTTAACACAAATAGCTCATCAGCCAATCACATGGCCGCAACTCAATGCATTTAGCCATGTAGACGTTGTCAAGACAACTTGCTGAAGTTCAAACCGAGCATCAGAATGGGGAAGAAAGGGGATTTAAGTGACTTTGAACGTGGCATGGTTGTTGGTGCCAGACGGGCTGGTCTGAGTATTTCAGAAACTGCCGATCTACTGGGATTTTCACGCACAACCATCTCTAGGGTTTACAGAGAATGGTCCGAAAAAGAGAAAATATCCAGTGAGCGGCAGTTGTGTGGACGAAAATGCCTTGTTGATGTCAGAGGTCAGAGGAGAATGGGCAGACTGGTTCGAGATGATAGAAAGGCAACAGTAACTCAAATAACCACTCGTTACAACCAAGGTATGCAGAATACCATCTCTGAACGCACAACACGTCGAACCTTGAAGCAGATGGGCTACAGCAGCAGAAGACCACACCGGGTGCCACTCCTGTCAGTTAAGAAC
>OOFE01050258.1:8536-26962 GCA_900323365.1 Monocentris japonica
GAATACAGTAAGAATACTAGTAATAAATATAGCTCCAAGCAGCAATCAAGGGGCCATGCAAAAGACTTAGTAGTGGTAGTAGTAGCAGTAGTCGTCAAAGTAGTACTTGTCATAATAGTAGTAGTAGTAGTAGTAATGGTAGTATTAGTAGTAGTAGTAGTAGTAATGGCAGTTGTAGTGGTAGTAGTAGTAGCAGTCATTTTTCAATCAAAACAAAATGGTTATGAAGGATCAAATAATGGCCATTTAGCCAAGGTGGGCAGGAATAGATGGCCCTCTCCTCATTCTAATAAACCATCCCCCAACTCTCTACAAAAGCAATGAAGGATCAAAGAAAGTCCAGTCAGGAAATGGGGTGGGGCTTCAGAGCTTCGCCCATTGACCAATGAGCCCAATGAGCTCTCTCTACTAAAATGGTAAAAAATTATAAAGGATGGCCAATCAGGAAATAGGGTATTGCGACATAGCCCCACTTTGCATCAGATAGCCTGGTACTGTATTCAACGAGCCACCCCCAATCCTCTGTGACAAACGATTCATAAGGTATGAAGGGTCAAAGAATGGCCAATAAGCAAAAGGGGTGGGGTTTCCGGGCGTCACCCGTAGATAGATGGCCCTTTTCTTAGTCTAATGAGTTGTCCACCAACTCTCGATAACCAATCGTTCAAAAGTTATAAAGCATTAAAGAACAGCCAATCAAGAAAGGGGGCGAGGCCTTCGGGGCATTGCCCATTGACAGTCAGCCCTCTACTGAGTCTAATGTAGGATCGCCAACTCGCTATGATAAATGATTCAAAAGGATTAAGCAATGGCCAATTAGGGAAGGGGGGGGCAATTGATAGATGGCCCTCTCCCAAGTCTCACAAGCTGTCCTCAAATTCTTTATGACTATAACTTAATAAGGTATGAAAGATCATACAACAGCTAATCAGGAACGAGGGAATTGCTAAATGAATGGAGTTGAATGGAGGATTGAGCCACCGTGTGGCTGAATGACATAGCGTACCTCTTCTCTACGTGTTTACTACAAGATGAGTCTGTTGCAAAACGAAAACTGCGTTCATGAGAAATGCATCACTTCCTGCTGACAACTAATTTTTTTGAAATTCGATTGCATCTGATGGTCATACAAAAACTGACAATTACAATAGGTGCCTACATCTATGGCCCCTAATGAATACAGTACTTAATGGTTAAGAACAGATCATCTGTAATCATGTGAGATATGTAGACCATGAACAATGATGGTCTTCTGTCTAGGACTGGAGGTCTTGAAGTTGGAATTCAAACTGAATCCCTATTGCGTCCACTCTTATGAGAAAGAAAATGAATCTCAGACAAGAGGTAGACATTGATCTTATCTGCATGATGAATGTGCACAGGGATTCACTTTGAAGGATCCACATGGAGCCGCAAAATGATGCAGGATTAAATACAATTGTGCAATGCAAGTTCTTTTAGGTTGGGAAATCATTTGGGTAATCATAGCGTTTGAGCGTTTGAGCGCTTGAGATGGCAAAGGTGCATCACAGTCAGATCATGACCATTTCATATCGAGGTGTAAGTCCCAACTGTAGCACATGATGACTGCATTGAATATTAATAGTTCATATTGAATTTGTAAGAAATCATCTGTAGTAGTGCTCAAACTGGGAATAGTTGTAATCAAAATCGAGCAGATGAGAAAGGATTGCAAATTAGTAGTTGACCTAATAGTGTCAAATTTTCCTTAAAAGTCTGCAAATATTAAACTGGACAACTACAGTCAGGGTAACAACTACAGTCAGGTTTTTGGTTTTGGTTTTCAAAATGTTTCACTCTACAAGATCTAATATTTTTTACCCCTCTCCTCAGTCATACCTGTATTTTAAATGCCTTTTAAGGAATGAACAGCGCCCAGCTATAGCCTACTATCATGCTCTATTTTTTGATTGAAAGGTTTTGACATTGTGGGATATGACCTGCGTCTTTAATGGAGACAGATAAGGTATTGCCAAACATGCAATCACCTAGCATATTGGCTGGCCTCTTGTAAGGGATTTGTCATGAATCTCATTTGAAGTGGGTATTACCCATGGCCAACAGAGAGCCCGTCAGATGCTCGTGCTTTCTTCATGTGGGACAAATGCGTCAGTCATTGCAATTCCAGTTAAATGTCCGCATCATTGCTAACAATCAATATTGCTATCTTTATTATGAGAATTTTACCCAGGCATTAAGTGAGAGTCTTTACCCTCCAATAAGTAGGTATTATTTTATGTAATGCAGCAAAATAGGGAACACAACACATGAGTGTAGCATCTTTGCAAGTAGAAATGCTTTGTTTTTAAAAGACAGAAACATTTACTATCAGTATTTGGCATGAAATTACAGTAGTGGTCTAATGACTGCTACAGTAAAAATGGGTTATATCGCTACAATATTCCAATCAAAAAATCTTGCCTTGCAACCAATCTTGCAACCATGCCTATGCTACAAATGAAATTCTTTAACAAGCTGTTAAAGTAACTGCTTATTAGATCTCATGAGTCAGTGTTGCATCTCTTGAGCTGAAAGAAATAAAACTCCAAAGGGCCCAGTATAAGAGTTTTCCATCTAAACCCTATCAATATTATTTGAGCAACATTCACTCACTGGCAGAGCTGGAAGTTAAAAGCTTTAGAGACAGAATGGCTATTACATGCCTTTCCTGTGGGCTGCCTGTTCTCCAGCCATTGTCGGGTCCCTTAAAAATGCCTTTGTATTTAATTATTGAGGTTTTAAACCTTGATGTTGAGCTGGCACTTTGCCATCCATCTAATGTCAGTCAGTTTCATGGCTCTGACCTTTAATAGTAACATTATTCAATTCCTCACATAATTATCTGCCTATAATATTAAACCATAATAGCTCCTAACAGTATATAAAGTTAGGGGTACAAGAGCTATAGTCACAGCTGAAAAGTCCCAAGGACGTAGGCAAGTAGTGACACAGTCCTTGTCCTGTATAACTCCAATGGGTAGAGCATGGCACTAAAACTGCCAGGGTTAGAGGGCTGATCAGCACTTGGGCCACCCATGTTAAAATGTATGCACTGAGTAATGTATGGTACTTTGGATTAAAGTGTCAACCAACTGGTATACAGTATGTACAATTTTGTGTTGGTGGACTGCTTGCAAAAAGATGCACATGGTTTAGATGAATGTTTACAAAGGTTATGCACAAACAGCTACCTGTAGTGATCCTGTAATATCTTTTTTCATTTGCACTTTCCTGTATATGTTTATGCAAGAAGAATAGCTGTAGTTAAGGATGGGTTTAGGGTAAGCAAAAGGTCACTTTGGTTAGATTAGGTCAGGATAATGCAACATTAACCACTGACTTAGGGTTTGGCAAGAAAACCCATTGTGGTTACGGTCAGGGAAAAGATCTGGGTCATGGTTAGATGCTTTGTTTTTGGAAAACAGCTTGACTCTTGGTGGTTGGAAATCAATCTTCCTGACAGGGAGATTAAAGCCAGTACCTCGTGCATGCATTTGAATGTGGTTTCTGAACTGCTGAGCAAACAGTTTCAGGCCAGCCGGATGAGCTGCTCCATTTGCAGTCAGTTGCAGTTGTGGTTGAAATTTAGTGTCGAAATTATTGGATGAGATGTTGTGGACTACTTGTAAGTCTACATGCTAAGAACGGCTACACAGAGGGGTGGTTCTGGGATGCTAGAATTTACTGTTGAGCTTCTTGGAGATGTGGCTCACCTAATTCAATGATTCACCTGTATTACCTGATAACCCCAATGGCATATCTCCTTTTACCCAGCTCCCTTTCTCCTTTCCTTCAGCAGTCATTTCAGGTTTCTACATATTATACAGGATTCACGCGAGTTTCATAGCAAAAGGGATAATTACATCAAATCCTCTCCTTTGCTTGTCACAACAGTAGCCCAAATTATCTGAATTTTGCTTACATTTAAGAGTTATCAGGCTTGATTCCCTGCAAAATGGAAGAAGACCCCCTTCATTAGACTGGTGGGTTATGACAAAAAGCGGGATGGGGAGGTACTGCAGAAAGCCAAAGGTAAACAGGTCACACTGGTGTAAGAAAATAGCACCAATGGGCATTATCCTGACTCATTTAACAATGATCTAATCAGAGAATACCTTTAATTGTCATGGCACATCAAGTGAAAGCTCACCGTTGATCACAAAGCTCAGAGGTAGAAGTTAAAACTGATACAATACTTGGATAAGTGGGGCTCCTGCTGGGACTAAAAGCTGTGTCTCCCTCTCCATTAGACTTGTTAAGAAATTCAGAAAATGGCTCTGAGGTTATACATACAGTGGCCTCTAAGGGCCAAACAGAGGCTCATTAGCTCAGAGTCTGTCGGTGGTTATCCAGAGAGAAAGCCTCTTCCAGACAAGTAGGCACAGCCCCATTGTGACACAATTTTAAATGGAGGGCTTAAGCTCCACTTCCTGCCTTCTTATAGTATTTCTGGGACACTGCTAAATCTATTTGGGGTGAGTGAAGTTTTATGAAGATAGATGGAAGCGATCATTTTTTCCATCTCCCTCCTCCAGCTAGCTGAGTGTGAAATGAATATTTTCATAGGACACAAGGCAGACATCATGGTCTTTGAGTGAGTGTAAGTTATTTCACTCAATTCTTTTTTCCAAAAGATTGGCTCACACACTGGTGTGACAGCAACAACGTGTTTATCTCAGACAGTTGGAAACAGCACTGCAGTTTTCTAGACTTTGGTAATATCTTGACAGAAATAATCCTCTTAAAATGTGGACTTTTTTGTGTAAATAACAGTGCTCTTTCTTTCTCAAATGTAATAATTTTAGATTTATTTTTGAACTCCTTTTTGATTAATATGGTGATTTTTATTTGTGATTGCTTTACGATTTTGCTGACATTAATAAACATGAAAAGTACAGCCACTGAAGTATCTTTTAGATGAAAGGTGTACACCAGTTATCCCTCTTATTTTTATTTTTGGATTCACCTCCATTTCCTCCTTTGCAGTTTCTGAAGTGAAGGGCTAAGATGCACTGACCAACCTTTTGGGCAGTGTTGTAGGGCAATATTGTCCAAGGAGTTGTCTCAACCATCTTGTACTTCTTGTTGCTCCAATAAAAGTATCCAAGAGAACATTTACTGTGGTGCCCAATTATGTTGTGTATTTTTCCCTTTGTCTCACTTTAATTTATTCTTGCCACGAATGTTGTCCTATCACGTTGCCCCATAAATTGTCAGCTGTATCAAAACCTGAAGAGATGCAAGCCAAAAACTGAAGAGTGAGGAAAATGTTTATAAACCAACATGAGAGCCAGGCAGAGAGCTCTAAGACTATAATGGATGCAGCAGCCTGATATCATTGTAGTCTCAACACAAGTTTTATGGCAGGCAGGATGAACGAGCTCACTAACTGAACTGGTTTGATATCCGTAGCTTTGCATGTATTATACACTGTATTATTATTATGTTTTAATTAAACATAAATGTGGCCTCAAAGCCTTTGGTATTTAATTACTCATTGCTATTTCATTGTTTACATTCACAGGCAAGTGAATTACACTGCAATTCAGCAAGCAAATGGAATAGTTTCTTATCGCCGTTCCCAGACTACACCATATACCAGTCGAGCTATGGCACCAAACAGTTTTTCACTGACATTAATTCAGCATCTTTTATGCCCAGGAGGAGCTCTTCAGTTAATCAAATCAGTGAAATCAGTTTGGTGGCCTCATTGTTGCTGAAATAAAAAGGAATGACAGGAAATGCTTGTTTGCATGTAATAAATTGAATCATGGTCTAGACCAAGGAATATGAGATCTTTGATGTGTAACTGCTAAAATACAGGAAATGGTGCAATGGCAATAAGATCCCAACATACCAGTAATCCATTGACCCTTTCAGGCCATGTGTCCTCACTCCAAACCTTGTGCATGGTAACTGTAGAATTCCAGGAGGAGAAACATTAGATACGAACTCTGTCACTGGAAATGATGTACATTAGAATCTTGTTTATCTGAAATGCAGACTTCTGAACTGAGCAGTCTACTGAATGAGTACAATGGACAAAATATGTCATCGCCGTTGGAAGAAAACATAGGGCCTGATTCAGGCTGACTTAAGCAGTGCAGTGGTGCGTAAGTCGTTTTTTACATCCGTGCCTCCCTTCAAACCCTTTAGTTATGCTCGAGGATAAGCAGCCTCCTGCAAGATGCACACTTAAGATGATGAATCTGAAAATCAAGGCTAGTTTATCTTCACGGTGCGAGAAGTGGATTTGGACTATGACTTAAGTTCATATATACACATCTTTCTTCACACAAAAGAAATATGTCCAGCGCTCCCATTGATTTTCTGATGTAAAACAAAAAATCTGTATACTGCTATCAAATAGAGTATGAAATGTTGAGTCATAAAAACATGAATGAAATTACTCCGACTAACCAAAGCTGTTGTTTGGTCTTTAAATAATTCTACTGGTAATTCCCAAGAATCCTTTTTTTTGTATTTTGGCAACTTCTGGTGCTAAGCGCTCAGTTTCTGTAGGTGACGCTCTTTCCTTTGTCTGTTCAGCCATGGTGGCTATTGCTGCTCACACTAACTACTCAGTTCTTTTTATTCCAAACAAGCCGCTGTTGCTCCTTCGGGTAAGATAAAACGCATCACTTCCTGTGCTCCAGGGGATTTTTCCTCGGAAAAACCTACCTGGAACCGAGTGTTTAGAACAGCTACTATAGTGACTATTATAGGTTGAGGTTGCGTTATACCAATTGGTGATAGAGAGTTGCAATGTGTGTGAATATGTCACTCATTATTACTCTAAAGCATTTTGACAACTCTCTGTAATTAAGCAAACTAGATATACAGTATCTTGCCATATACAGTATGTGCTTGGATTTGGGATCATCAAAGGAGATGGCACTACCAGAGTTCAACAACAGATACTGGATAGAGCCTCAATCATTGAGCTATACCATCTTTTGAATGATGATTTGCAATGAATTGAGTTGTCATTAAGAAATTTCTTTTTGACAAAGTAATATTTCCCTGATTTCTTACAGACAAAATGTACGAAATAGCCTAAATAGTTTCTATTTTTGTTAAGTGTATTTTATTATGTTTTTATCCAATTAATGCCCAAGGGAATGTTGCCAATTCAATCTTTGTGAACAAAACCGAGTTAAAGGCAATGCCTCAGCAGAATGGTATGAAAAGGAAGCAAATCCATGGCCCGAGTTTCCATTCAGAAGCTAAGGTTTTGAATAAACTTGTGTACAAGCAAAGGCAAGCCCAAAATCTTCAGTGTGCAGTGTTTCCCGGAAATGTTTTTCTAACTGCGCTGGTAGGAAGCACAAAGCCATATCATATAGGGCTGTCCGGGGGCATCCTTCCCTAGGAAGAATTTTTTAATTAAAAAAAAACAAAAGAAAAAGATTTCACTTCAAACCCAGTGTTATTCAGTTATTCAGTCAGAAAATTACTGCTAGGAAATATGAGTCAGAATGCATTTACAAAGTCTACTGTAGTGTAACAAGTGGAAATTGCTCGGTTAAAGCTATGGGAGCACACTTGCATTACCAAAGAAACATCCGAGCGTCAGCACCTGCTGTATATTTACTATATTGTATATTTATTATTCACATAGAAGTAAACTTTATTTGTCAACTTGGCTTTACTATTAGAGTCTAGATCTAGACAGCTAGCTAACGTCAGCTTAAGCCTTCAACTGAGCGTAAACTTTATCTTAAACTTAAATTTAAGCTTTGCTTGGATGCTCAGTCTGACTGAAGAGCTGAGGTGAAGTTGAGGAGATGAGGAAACAACTGCAATGCCTGTGGTGCACAATAGTGGCACACAAGCATGTTGTATCTCACCTTCCTATTTCCCAAAAGAGACCATTTAGAGTTAAATTAAAGTTATTTTGCCAATCGTTTTAGCATGGCGGGTAATAATCTGTACTGGTCTTCAAGATTTCCATGCAGCAGCAGACAAGTAGTATGATGTGTGTGCATGTTGCAAAAGCTGCCATTGGCCTCTCCTCCCCTTCCCTCTCCACAAATTACTGAACATTTAGTCCCCAAATAGCACATTATGCATTCTTGATTTCTCCACTGGGACCTTTTTAATACATGTGTCAACATTGCTATAACAGTGTAGTCACTAATGCATAGCTATAGCAATGTTTCACTGTTAATGAAAATGCAGTATTTTCTTATTGTCAGTGAGCAATTGTATTTCTTTTTTTCTATGGGATCCCCTGTTGGATAGGGTCTTTCATATTTGAAACTAGAAAATCCTAACACATGTTACTGTGCATTGATTGTACATTATTATTGACATGTATTAACTACAGTATAATCATTTAATCAGTGAAAGAGACTGTACAGAGCTTTTCAGAAGGTGTGTATCATAAGCTTTTCAGCATTCTTAACATTTTGTTCCACCAAGCATCTTCCATTCCTGAGGCGATTAGTCAAGTTATGTTCTACTGTATAACCTTGTAATGTGGAGATGATAGAGGTTGGAGTGAGTGCTGCTTGATTTCTCCAGTGTTCCAGGAAAAGAAATACACCATTACCAAGGCAGCAGACAGGAACCGGCTGGAGGGCACCTGTCTCTGTGAGCTGCAGTGGATTTACAACATCTGCTCCATGCAGGAGAGGATGCCACCTCCACTCACCACTACTTGATTAATTATTTCAGACACAGGGAATGAGGCAGGCAACAGTAATTGCAAATCGTATGCACAGAAGACTCCCATTTCTGTTTCAGTAACATCTCTACAAGATGGAGATTTCATATCTTTATTCAGTTAGGATTCAGGATTGTTTGGTTAACACTCTTTTCATCAGAACCTGAATGAGGATCATTATGATCATGTAATATTCTATATTGGTGCTGCAGTATTATGAGGGAGATTTGGCACTTCCTACATTCACAAATCTTGTTGACACCTCGTCCCCCATGTCACTTCAAACGTCTCATTAATGGTCAGTCTGTGATGAGATGTTGGCCTGGTTTTTGGAGGCCTCTGCCTCTGTCACCACCTCAGAACCCAATCTCATCTCTTTCCATGGCTTGTTAGGCCCTAATTAACTGGATCAAGAGAATCCCACTAAGCATTGGACAGGTCTGTGTGACTGATGACTGAGAAACAAGAGCCATATTCCCAGGGATCTGCCCCTGAAGAAGAATCACTCCACATTAGGTCCATTGACTCTCTGCCACATACATCCTGAGGGATTCAGCACTGATTTTGTGATAAGGAGCAGGAGGACCTTGCAAGGCTGTGAAAGCTGCAATGAATTTATTTAGTGCTGTATTAGTCATTTTCTGTAGTGCTGTGTGATGATAAAAATAGCAACCTAAAAATATGTTTTTGAAAGTTGTCTCCACTGTGGTAACATAATGTAACGACCTATTTAAAGAAGTTTTGTATTGTTCTCAAAATATTTGAACTCATCACTCTCACAACAGAAAATGTACTACTACTACTGCTACTAACCAGAATGATAATAATCGCATTTGCATGACACTTTTCAACAACACTGAAGCAAAATAATCTTATATTAGCAGAATATGCAATCTACAATGGTTGATGGTTTTGTTGACCTCCTGTGATTCAGGAGCAATGAGACATGTCAACTTACAAGTAGTGTCTGATGGCCTTATAAGCCAGTGGTGGAGCTGTGAGACGCTCCTCTGCAAGGGTCCCCCGTTGAGATAGATTTGATATCATTAAGGGTCTGGAGCTGTGACCTCATGCATAGAACTTTCTTTTGCCAAACGACCTGCTCAGTAATGATGGAAAAAAAAATGCCCAGTAGAAGCTAGAGAAGCCTAAGTCTCAGCTCCAAGTTCTTGGCAGCATTGTTATTTCTTTTGGGAGGATGATCCGTTGCCCTGCAGATCTCATGGTCTGCATCGTAATGAGACTTGGCTTGATGTCTCTTACAGCATCACACATTCTGCTTAGGGAAAAAGAGGGCAGCGTCTGAGCCAGGTTGAGGGTGGTGGTGTATGTGTGTGTGTATGTGTATGTGGGCGGGGGGGGTCTGCATGGCCTGCTTGCAGAACAAGCTGCTCCCTGAGATTACCTGCCTCAGTACTTTTGTACTTACCCTTCGAACCCGGGAGGAACACCTGTTTGAGGTTACAGAGGCAACATATGGTAATGTTGTGCAAGAAAAGGTCATGTAAAAGCTGATGTTGCTTTCTCCCAGTTATTACAAGACCACAAGACTTTTTAAGACCTGGCCTGAGAAAACAGAGGTCGTTTCACAATAAACAACCAGTCTGAAGAATTTCTTGTCATGTTGTTAGTAAGGTGCACACATTATCAAGGGGGACAAAGGGCAATCACACACTAAACTTCTTGTATCCATACCAGTCAAGACCAAAACTATAATCACATTATATGCATGACTGTTAATAAAAGTCAATTATTGCATTATTTGTAATTAGTATTGCATGGAATGGAATTGCACCAGAGCGACCACAATCCAAAACCAAATTCAAGAAATGTGGATTTTTTTTTTAAATTTAGAGTCAGTCCTCATTCCATCAGGTCAGATATCTTATATGCCTTTATTTTTCTAGTGGATATTTGCTGGCGACATTGTCACCATTTTCAGTTAAAGCTGTTCCTCCTGTAGTATTCACTACTGATCACTGCCTTGAGTTTGTGGGGGGAGGACAGAGAAAGGAAATTCATTGTCAGTTTTACAGTTTGTTTTTTGTCAAGCAGGTTAACCACATTAGAGTGCCCATATACAGTCATCTTTAAATAGATGAACACGCCAAGAATCAGTGAAAGGCTGCTGGGTTGTGACAAACAGTGCATTCAATTTGAGCTAGCTGTGACAGCCTTGGTATTCAGGGACAAGTGAGAGGAGGTAAACCAATCTCTGTGATTATCCAAATGGTAATGTAGTGCACAATGAAATTAAACAACTGCTGGAACACGATTTCATAGGTTTAACCTGGTTTAACACAGTAGTCGGTGCCCAGATTGAAAAGAAAAAGGAGGGAAACTCTCTTTCCCCCTTTCTTCTTCTCTCTCTCTCAATCTTGTTTTATCTCTCATCACATCCTTTTTTCCCCTCTCAGTCACCAAGAGAGAAGGAGGAGAGAAAGCACAGAAAAAAGAACAAAGCGGAAACACTTTTAACACAAAATGGAAAACAGCGGTCAGTTTTCATGGATACAGGCGGTGATAAGGTGATGCTTGTTATGAAAGCTCCCTCTGATACCAGTTAATTGCAACAAATTAATTTAACTGTCAGATTCTTTGTTTCTGCAGAGCTCTCTATGTTCATTTTGGCATTACGAACACACCATATAATTAGTCTGCAGCTGAATGTTTTTAGATGCTTTATCATTACCTTTAGAGAAACACCATGGACATTGTTTGTAACGCCTCTTATCTAATTATAGTTGGGCTTCAGTTATGCTTGGCCCTGCAAGCGATAATACAGACACTTTGTCAGAGAGAATAACTATGAATTTCAGAGCAGAAATTAATTAGGACGTTGTAATGGTTTGTTGTCAGTGGAAGTAAAATTGAAGGGATTGTAAAAGCAGAACTATAATAATTTCATGCACAGTATTGCTTTTGCTCTACAAACTGTGACACAAACGTGAAATAGTTTTTTTGTGACAACAGTGCATGGCTGCTTCAGTCAGAATCAATGTTTTTGCTTACAACAGACAATGAATTGATGAAGAAGCTGTAGAATTGAAAGTAAAAGGATAACACAAGAATGATCCTAAAACTAACACTTTGTGACAGTAAAATGCACTGAAATAATGTAATAATTGTATTTCATTACAGAGAGTAGCAGTAACACAGGGCCTTTCTACAACCCAGCAAGGCAAAGTGGTCAGTGTCAAACCTCCATGTTGTGAATCACTTTTATAACAGGTTAATGAGGAGAGGAAAATGGTGACTCTCATTCTATCATTGATTTTGTGTTATTTTTAAACATTTCATTTATCAACTAGCTGTGTTACAAGCATGATTGACAGCTCTGACGATGACAAATTAGCACCATGGGTATGGACCCTTGAAGCCTTTCACAGATTCTTTTTTACTCCACTTTTCAATATGTCATTATATTCAGCAGACACACTGTGACAAAATAAAGTGATCGATTGGCCCAGTTTCTACAAATATCAAAGCACCAGTTAAAGAAGATTTTACAAAAAATGACTTGTTTAGCAGTGGTTGGCATCAAACATTTTATGACTTTATATTCAGGCCCGTGTTGAGTGAGAGTTCTTTTTGATGTTAAGGCTATGGGTCTTGGTTTCTCTGATCACTTCTTGCCCTTTCATCAGAGACTCTAATACAGTGACTTAAAAGGAGGCTAAAGAAGCCATGTAACTGAGCTACTGCAGATCAGCGTTGCACTCCCACAGGACCCTCATGATTGACAGGCTCCTCTGGTCCGTCCTCCATCCTGACCGCAGTCAGGGGAGGTGAGGCGCATTTATCCCTCTCAATGGGCTAACATCTGCTCATATTGACCCACATTTCAGTTTTTGTCATCTTAATGTTGGCTCCAGTTGAGTCACAACCTCCCCGTACTGAGATTTTTATATAAAGTGGTTGAGTATAGCTACCAGTTTCTGGTTAGGTAGCCAAATGGAGACACAAAATTAAAAAAGATGGAAACGATGGTGCTTACAGTGGAAAGTGCCATGCAACACATTTATAAATAAGGTACAGCTCAAACAGGCTTTATTAGCACTGACGAGATTATTGTCTCACATCAATTAAGACCAGAATGCATCTGAGACCCATAACTTTGAAAAATACGACACGTCTCTAGATTTATTACCTCAAAACACAACACGCTGTGGAAATTGCCATCTTGCACCTTTTTAGGGAGATGGAAGCAAGTGGAGGCAATCAGCTGAAAAGCCCTATTTCCCCATATAAGATTCATGTGTCATCTCACTCTTGCTGTTGCATTACAATACCACACCCGGGTCCCCAGGACTGAAGGCATGCCGAGAGTCTGAGGGACACAGAGGGGTGAGTCTCATCAGTTAAAGTGTCCATCAGTCATTCTAGTGCAATGTCTGGCTCCTCCCCCTTCTGTAATTACTTGAGTGACAGCCACAGCTGGAAGATGTTATGGTCTTGCCACAGCAGCACGGACCCCAACAGAAGGAACATATCATCACTATAGTCGGGCTGTACCCGCTGCTACCGTAAATCACTTTCCTATAATTTTGAAAACTATTTTCATGTTAAGGTTTTACTTACAGCTTCCCACAGTTTGTATGCCTGGAATGTGGCCTCTGAACATTGCAGGCTGTGAAACATTGCTGCAATAATTGTTCTTAGAATAGTATTCGTTATTAGAGAACAACTTTGCACCATAATGCAGGCATTTTTGATGTCAGAGTAAGCATCTATTTTTGTACTATTTGATCGTGACGTAACAATGCCATGTGTCGAGTCAGAGAGGTCTGTCACATACCAAATGGTGGGATGATTATTAGCAATGTTGACAAGGATTTCTGTGAAGGCACGCTGCTCTGATAATAAAGGCGAGATTTAATCGGCTACCTTCTTGCAGTATGACACATACACATTTTATCATTATGAATCGAGACCAGTGTTTACATCACCTTACATGTGAGAAGACCTATTGTGTCCGCTGCCTGGCTGGCTGGCCTTGGTCCTTCAGCTCAGTGCTGCAGACAGCCAGCACTTTCACACTGGGAGAATCAGGATGTGTCACGCTCTCACCCTCAGCAAGCAAAGGACGATATGCTGATAAGTTAATTGCAACCATTACTAACCAATAGTCGACGCTCTCATAATGTCACCATTTCCAACTGAAGATAAAGCAGTCTTTGTTGTGTGACATTGGAACTGAACTTGACAAGCCATCCCACTGGCATAAGAATTGGCCCACACACAGACCTTGATTCCATCAGTCTCGCGCCCAAATAATCACAACTCTATTTTACCCAAATCTGAGAAAATAAATGAGGGAAACTGTTCTGCATTCCAAAGGAAAGCCTTGTATAATTTCTATTCTCATTAACAGTAACGGGTTGCATCTCCTCCTTCCACATAAATGTCGTGAGCCTCCTCATAAGAAGGGAGGCTCTGTTCGGATGACTTTAAGGTGCCAAAGTTGTGGGTGGAATGCAACCTTTCAAACAAATCAACCTGGTATCAATAAGTAACTGGGTGACACACTGAACCGTGTTAGCTTCTGGGGTAATAAATTTGTCAATATCTCCTGAGCCTTCAAAAAAACACAATCCCATCTATGTCTTCTCTTGATTTGATATACATTTGATGTTTTTTTTTAAATTTCTCTCCCAAATGTATGTATCTTGATGAATTGCAGTATGCTTCCTCAGATTTCCCCAGGGAGGAAGAGCTGTGTGCTGTGTACTGTTAGCGTTGCTAATCCAGTCACCTCCACATCAGAGGCAGCCTTTGCTGCTGCCCCTTGGTATCATTCAGCAGTGCATAAAAGCAGGAAGCTACATCTATATGTCTCTGCTTTGTCCTACTTTGTCCTTGTGTCTTCTCGTGTTTTCCTCAGACAGGAGAGATAAATGTTTCCTGTCAGTGTTGAAATCTGCTACCTATTAGCCCTAGCAAAATGACTGCGAGAGTAGCTGATCACTGTTCCAAGTAGCAAATTCTCTGTCACTAATTTTATATTGCCCGTGGAGTGAGCCTATTCCAACAGGGCCCTTGTCCTGTAGTCTCCCTTATGGGTCAATATGTGTGTGTGTGTGTGTGTTTGTACTATATCTTCACTATATTTTTGGATCCCAATGTTCCCACAAGAATAGAAATCCCAAAAATGTGTCTGTGTGTGTATGTCTTTGTGTGTAAGTGTTTAGTTTTGTGTGTGTGAGAATTAGTGTGTGTGTGTGTGTGTGTGTGTGTGTGCGCGCGTGCACGTGTGTGGTGTTGCGCTGGGTTGAATCTTGGCACTGGGCCCAGGGCATTAAGAACGTTCCAGCCTGCCAATGATACAAGCCTCAGGTGGTTCAGAGAGTCTTTGGAAAACACCCGAAGAGGAACAGTTCAGGCTTTTGCAGAACACGCTCACACGCACACATGCACATACCAGACCGATGCACACATCACACACGCATCCTGAGGAGGACCTTCTATTGACTGCATTCATTTCCTAACGTTTAAACCCAACGCTCACCCTCACCAATACACGCCTACCCCTAATTTAAACCTAATCCCAATCCCTATGTGAACCTTAAAGTTGCAATAAGTGCAATTATTACTGCCCCCATAGCACAAAATGATCAATACCAATGACTCAACGATTACTTTTCCAGTTGCTGAGATTTTTTAAACTTGCATACAAAAACGTACCCCCTCTGTTCTGGAACAAAAACACCCTGCCTGTTGGCATTTCAAGACACTCCCAATCTTATTGCCCATACCTACTTGCCTTTCCAACGGCTCAATGCAAGACAATCAAAAAAGCAAGTGACATAGCAGTATTATTATAGCACTTTGCGTTATGATGTATTACCTCCCCACAAAATCTCTGCTCTAATTAGCTGGCCGTCTGTACTGTTAAAATGTGACTTTATTATTTGTGTCAATTACAGGCCACCATAAGCTGTGCAATGGCAATGTTTTTGCAATTTTGTTATATAGTTATAGTTATAGTTATAGAAGACTTCTCCTCTCCTCATTCTCCTCTGACAAAATGACCTCACTGTGCAACAAAGGCCTTTTAGACTCTGAAGGTCTAAAACTGGATCTCACAAGGATAGAAAAACAAGATCACACACATACACACGTACAAACACACACACACTTGCACTCCAAAGACTCAACAAAACTTTAATATTACAAGACCTTTGCAACTGTGTCAGTCATTCTTACAGCATCTAACCCTTGGATCAAGCTGACACGGGCACTCACTTGAAGCAGCGATTCGAGGCATGAATGATAACCACCATCTTCGGCGTGTTCAGATATAATCTTTTGTTTGCAATTCGCTCCCCGTCCTTCACACAACAACGCCTGCATTATGGGATCAATTTATAGGTCCTTTCGAAAGGCGTAATGGGAAAGGGAAAATCACAAATATAAAAAAAAAAAATAGCAGAAAAGTGTGTAATGCGCAGATGTTTTCTTATGGTCTCAGAGGAGGCCAACCCTCTGTGCACTTAACGTAGCCCTGTTATCGTAGTGTGAGAAGATAGCAATATCATGCTCCTGCCTGCAGTGACGGCCAGTGATTAATATTAAGAAGCATATTTGTCAATGTAAGAAAGCCGTGGGGTAGACACATGCACAGATTACATAATTAAGAGAGAGAGGAGGCGGCCAGGGGGAGTTTAGGCTGTGACATTGGGTTTATTATCAATTCATTACAGCAGATCTAGAGTCGTGTACACATGCAGTATTGTTTGTTATGAGGACTTGAACGCCTCGTGGGATTGGGATTATGCTTATTCCCTCAAATGTCCCTCTGTAGTGTTTTGTGGTCATGTTTGGCGATATGGGAAAGCATTGTGAGTTCTAGCTGGGCTTCCCACAGACAACGCCATGTCCTTTCAAGCCAAAGCTCCACTCAGGGAAAGCATCGATTAGAGACTGGGGTGGTGGTGGTGTTGGTGGGGGAGAGCAGATAGTTATCAGGGAACTAAATAGTTTATATTGAGGACCTGATCTTATCCTAGAGTGTCAGACGTATAGGTTTTTTTAGGGCTTTAACCCACCTCTCAATCAAATAGAGCTTTGTGTGAGTGTGTTTGTGTGCAATTTGACCTTTGAATTCTTTTGCCATTGGACTTGTATACAGATGTTTGTGAAGTTTGTGAGTGGTGCACAACCCTACATGTCTTATTTCAAATTTGAGTTCCTGATTTAGGCATAAGAACAAAATGGTCTAGGCTGCACCATTCTGATGCTTAACAGCCTTGATGGCAGGGCATGCCTATCATGCAGTTACAGGATGTGAATGTGAATAGAAACCGTTATCCATGTGCTATCCATGTGCTATCCATGTGCTATCCATGACTTGCAGTGAAGTCACTGTTCTGTTGATGCTGTCATTGTGACTCCCAGCTTGACAGATCAGGGAGTTTATCTGCAGACTTTAGTGGTTTCAGCAATGTTGGTGGCAGGGAGTAAGGGTCACTTCTTTTTAAAATATCTTTCCTTTTCTTCTGAAGTCAGGGGAGACGTTTGCTTATTCTATAGTCTGTAGTTATGATAGAACGCTGTTTGAGGTTCAATATGCCGGTGTCAAAAAAAAGTTATTTCCAAGGCGGCTTTTTTTAATGTCACACTACTTAATTTCCTGCTAAACTCAAGCAGTTGTTGTAGTTGCTGTTCCTGAGATTACTATCTAATTGATATCTGTTAGGTCTACCTGAAGTCCTAACTTATATGTTGAAGTCACTAGTTTAATATATATATATCAGTCTTCTGGGTACAGTTTCCCACCCCGTGTGTGACGTGAATTCAAAGTGGCTGAAGCTAAAAAAAAAGGGTATCAACTGTGTTATACCACATATACCACATTCTCCTTAAAGTGTGAATGCTTCTCTGTGTAAAACTTTGAAGGTAAATTGCTTTGCTTTTGGCTAGGTTCTTTGGTTCTATGCAGTGTTTGTTTGATGTTGAATCTGGAGTGAGTGGAGCTGACATTGCTTTGCTTTAAATTAAATTATATTTCGCTGTCTCATTTTGGCAACTGTAATGTTTGATGTCTTTGATGTCTGAAATTGATATTTTGTGCCATAAAAGCAAATATTGTGTCATCCAGCATTTCAGACATAGTGAATCAGGTTGTAATAGTACAATTACAGACTATATCTTAAGAAAGGAGGGTACATACAGGGGTAGACCATTCACATTCAGTTATATCAATAACTTAAATGTTGAGCTGTCACTGGTAAAGCAGACAAGACGCAACATACACAGGTAATAAGGACCTACTTTCACATAATAAAGAACTTTTACTTTTCTATCAAATGCAAAGTTTAATAAGACCAGCAGGATATCAATAAAGAATAAGGCCAAATTTAATACTCACTCAGATTTTATTAAAGTGTGCCACTTGCAACCCTTTACATTTTAATGAATTTTAATGAATTCGTTAAAATGCCAAACCACATTTGTCATTCTGGATGTTTTGCTCCTCTCAAAAATCAACTCTCCTCGGGGAGGATTTAGTGTTTAAAAACAATGTTCAGAACCTCAGATCACAGGACGCAGGCTACCTGTCTATCCCAGCAGTCAAAAAGAAAACTGCCGGTAACAGAGCCTTTTCTTACCGGGCTCCCTATCTCTGGAACAGTCTGCCTGTCTCAATCAGAGAGGCAGGCTCTATCGAAGTCTTTAAGTCAAGGCTAAAAACCTTTATCATTTGACCAGCCTTGAGGGAGTGGCTCAGTCTCTTC
>OOFE01050258.1:30745-69828 GCA_900323365.1 Monocentris japonica
TTCAACTGTTTAGACAGCCCCTGAGGCCTTCACCTACATAATACTATACTCTGTTGATCTTGTATGTTCTTTTTCTCATGTTTCTTATGTGCTAAGTAAACCTAAACCTACTTGTAGCGAATTTAACAGATGAAATCAATAAGGGACCTTTCACTTTAGGTGATTACCAAATTTATCAAGTCAATACTCCTGTCCTTGTGGAGAACCCACTTCATAAGTCACCAACTGGAGTTGTCATCTTTCCTCCGTCCTCAGCGTATTGTTTTGGATCGTACTTTGGGCGTTAGTTGCATGCCATAAATTGCCAATATAACAATGAATTTTCTACCTCTACATAATCCAATAATAATAAGCATCTCAAAACGTTGTATAAAATAGTTTAGATCTTTGAGGAAATGAACAGAGATTCAGAGTTGGGTTGTTAAAAAGGTACTGCATGAAAGCACAAAAGGAAAGTATTTAAGTAGCGAACTGTCAGAACTGTCAGAGTTGTTGGTCACGTACTGTCTCCGGTCTGACCCATCCATTGTAGTGAGGGGGGTCTAGCTGCAGTGTTGCACTGTCTGGGGCCTTATCTGGCTGTGGAGCTCCATACTGCTGTCTCTATTGGCATGGTGATAGAAGGAAGGCCTGCCTCCCTAGATAAACATTCCCTCTGTTCTCCCAACAGCTCTGCAGGCCTTCTGTATGCTGCAGGCATTGTAGACAATGTTCCCACAGCCATCAACACGGCTGCTGGTGACAAGTTGGCCTCCATGACTGGAGAAGATAAAGGATGGCGAGGAGAAATAAAAGGAAGCGAAGAAACAGGTATAGAGATGGAGGAGGAGGAAAAAGAGCAAAGACAAGGGGATGGAGGAATGATGGAGGCACACTGCAAAACATATGAATTTAAGCAACTCACTTAGTATTGTATTGAGTCTTAAAATCTTATTTTTTTTTATACTAATGGATTGATCAGCCTTATTTCAAGATATTGTAAAATTATCAAAACAGGTGAAATGCATTGAGTGCCATAAGTGAAAGTGTCTCACCCCATTTCGTTGTTTTAACAGGGGAAGGCCAAGCTGTTTCGAATTTTATAATTGAAATATCTCAGCTTTCAAATGTCCCACCATGACCTTTGCTAGACCCACTTGCTGTACAAAACACGATTGTTAGATTTTCTAAATCATGCAAGCACATAGTAGTTAACTATATAACTATATTTACCCCCTTCACTTTAACAATATGCTGGCCTTCTCTTAGACTCCCACAATCCACTGGCCTTTCTACTGTTGATGAGGTAAACAATGTTGTAAGACTCAATGCTAGGTTCAATGACTTGTTACACTGGACATTTTTTGTAGTGTGACAAAAGGAAGGAGACGGAGGAGAGATGCAGAGCAGAGACGGACGATGGAGGGAAGGAACACCTGGGGGTGAGGATGGGAGACAGGGGAACTGGAGTCCTAATCAACGCCTTACATGAAACTCCTTTCTAACTTATCTTCTCAGCAACAGTATATCTCCCCACATAGGGCTTTAGCGCAAAACCGACCCACTGCAGGTAATTGCTTTCCCTTCTTATTATTGAACTGCCTTCAACTCGGTGTTGCCACAGTAATGCAACAGTTCTTAACAGTGTGAAATGGTGGCCTTTTTGAATGAAACAGAGATAGAATCTGAGCACAGTCACCAGGATAACACTGGTGACTGGTCTTAGATATACTGTAAAAAACTAGATAGGAATACGTGAGGTGTTGCAGATAATTTAGCTAAAAAGAACATCCAACAAGTATGCTTACCAATTGAATGAGTTAATTAAAACTTGAAATTCTAAAAAAACAGTAAGTGTGTCATTCCACCCTTGCTTTTGCAACCTCTTTGATTGCTTTGCTTTTTCCTGAAGCAAATATTTATTGATAGGGCATGACTTTGTGCAGAACACGATCATTAGGTTTTAGGAGTCACTCCTTCATCAAAAGACCTGCAAGGTTAAGGTGTGCCAGGGAACTATGATGTCTGTGAGCACTCTGAGGTCGTTGTGAATGTGGGGACAAACATCCTTTTCAGTGCCACACCACTCTGCCAGCCAGGGAGCAGGACACTGAGCTAGCAGAAGAGACCACCTGGCCCTGCCAGACTGTCAGCCTATTTATACCCAGGACAATAATTTAGACCAGGGCTGGCCAGGCCTTCCCAACAGCAGAGACAGAGAGGCCTAGAGGGAGGGAGTTCTGTGTGAAGTTCCCCTGGTGGAGAAAAAAAATGATCTAATAGAGACATTGATGACCTTCTGCCCTCTTTTCTCTGTAAGGCTTCCCCAGAGGAGTGAACCAATGACAGTGTCTGTCCTCTCTGCCAACTGTCACGTCCCTCACCCCAGCCACAGAGGACAAATCTAAAAGCAAGATGCTAGATTATACCTCCCTAAAACACGAAACAGATGGATGGAGACTTTCTTCAGCTATTGTATTGAAAAAGAGAAAATATACATTGTTATATCTCAAATTAAAGTGTAAGCTAGGGATTAATGGGATCTTGACATGAATCAGTGTGAAATAACATGTTGGACTATAGAGATGTTGTACAGACTGAACCAAACACGTAAATTTGGTGTATGTCTTGTTGCAATGTCAGTGCTGGGATAAGATAACAAAACATGAAACACAAGAAGTTCAATAGTTCAACATAGCAGTAAAAAACATCTTTACTACCTATGTTGAAATGAATGAAACAGTGGGCATGCACATGTAGGTGCTTAGTTTGGTGCTTAACTTCATTTGAAATCCCAGCCAAGACCATAGACATAATTATCAAAGTGAGAGAGTGAAAGGGAGAGTATTTGCTGGAGCCACCATTTGAATCTCCTTTGAAAAAAGGAAAGGCTGGAGGTAGAGAGGAGGCTAAAGACATAGTAATTAGTTATTGAGTGGAGCTGGGCGCCTGTTTCAGTGAACAATGTTAGCCAGTGTAAAATGAGAGGTGCACTGGGTGGCTGACATCAGTCTATTGTTTTCTATCACCTCTCTGGACACCCATGGCAGTTTTAGATAGTGTCAGGCTGTCTGGCTTTGGCTATCTATCAACAACATTCTTTAGTCGGTGAAATCCAAACGGGCAAAAGAGAGGTTAGCCTGAAGATCAGTGACACTATTTACCTTGGTGATAATGAATGATTTCCTGCTTGGTAATCTGTCTATCTATGTATCTATCAAACGTCAGACTTCGCTATCAAGAGGCAATAATTACAATTGGTCTATAATTCTCCTGTTACTTTATTGGCCTATAATTCATTATCAGTTAATCCACCATATTTGAAGGTTCAAAGTTCTGCAAATGGCTAGAAATAGGGAAGATTGACTGTCTAATGAACACGATTCCAGGAAAAGAGCAGCATATGTTCAGCTAAATGAATCTAAATACCAGTAATATTGCACAGAGTGATGCAGCAATGTGGCTACGGGAGCATTTTGGCAGCCACGTCTGTTATGCAAAGGGAGCTCCGTGTTTTCGAGCTGTGAGAACAGGTGGGGATGTCTGTGTGTTTGTGTGTGTGTGTGTGTGTGTGTTCCTGTGCATGCAAGTGCATGCATTTGTATATGGGTCCCACGGTGCAGAGGTGCACAAGTGCGAAGGAGAGAAATATGCAGGGCTGGCAGGGGCTTTGCTACAAATACCTGATACTTGCACTCTTGGAAAATTTCCGTCTCCCCTCTGGCTGGAGACTGGCCAGTGATCACAGTGAGGAAAGTCATGGGAGATCAGCAGAGACGCCTCCAAGCTGGAATCAGACGTGAAAAATAACTAGATACAACTAATCTAGTGACTGTGATTGAGTTGATTTAGAGATTTTTAGTTGTATTGTGGTGTATTTTTAGAGGTCTTTGCTTTTAATTCTACTCTATTTTTAGATATAACATTCGTGGTCTGTTATTTATAGGCAAACAGTCACTTCAGTTCTTCTACTTAAGTTACATTTTTCTCAAGTCAGAATCAGAGTACAATATTTCTGTGCACTTTCAACCTCTGGGACACACTTTTAGTTCAGTCTCTCTGATGGAGCAGAGGTCACTGCTAATCTCAGTCAACAAACCCACTGCCGCTGTGAGTGACATGTTGGCTTGGACATGCTGCTAGAGAGGGCCCTTTTGAAATCCCAGGTCAATCAGAGGAATTCTAATTGAAACAGACCAAAAGATCTGGCCAAGAGAGAAGTGCCACGTTATTAACTGATCTGTAGATAGACTTGTTGGCTTTTAGATTGAGAGGGTAAGCAGCGGACCTGATGCTAGATAAGCCATTGTTCCCCCTGGGTACCAGACTGACTGCTTGGCTTCATTCTCTAGAATATTGCCTGTAGTCCTGATGTCACCCAGCGAAGCCAAACCAGACAGGAGGTGGAAAAATGCACCTTGAGAGAGCTCAAAGTACTTGACACTAATTGCTCGAAAAGTTTAATAAATTAAAAATTGACAGCAATTCACACAGGGTCCTCAGGAATAAGTGCCCACAGGTAACTTGACAGGAGATAATATCTTTTCTATTACAGGCAGGAGTGTGTCTCTCTCCAATGTCAAATGAGATAAATATCCCTCTGCTGTGTGTGTGTGTGTGTGAGAGAGAGAGAGAAAGAGAGCGATAGAGAGAGAGAGAGCTCAAGCACAGAAGAGTTTTTACAACTCCCTCTCACCAATGGCTTCCTGCTTGACTTTTGGCATAGAATGGACTCAAGTTCATTTGATACAGGGCCTTTCACCCTGAAGCGCTCAACAACGGAAGAAAAACTATTTAAAACACTCCAAGAAATATCAATGGAAGTGGTCAATTTGGAAGAACCTTAATTTCCCTCCCTGTAAAGCAGTAAGTAGGGGACATCACATTGTCTTCAATATCATATTGAAATGTATCCAGTGTAAAGTTAAACTGTGGAATTAATCAGTAACAAGCCACTGTGCGGGTCCCTGATTCTATTTTCCTTATATAAGGCACCATAAATCATTGTGAACCTCATTAAATGCCTAGCGAGTTCTAGGTAATTTCCCTGTGAGGCAGCTTGGCGCCAAGCCTCAAAAACCACATGTCTCTGGCCTCAGCAGCACTTGGCAATGCGGGGAGAGAGCGAGAGGGGACAAAGAGAGATAGAAAGAGAGAGAGAGAGAGATGGATGATTGCTTCTTAAATGATGAGCGCTCCTCTATCTCTGTTCAGAAAGTGATAGTGACTGAGGGGGCGGTAGCCCTGTAGCAATCTCACTGTGCCCCACACCTTGTCTTACATAATAAGCACTTGAAGCCTGTACTTGCACTCTCAGCATACTACATATAATACTATGCTTTTAATAATATGCTTTTTGTATGTCTTATTTTCAAAAAAATGTTTTTTTTTTTCTCTCCATGTGTGCACTGGTCAACTGGTCCCTGGGGAGTCACCCATAGTTGACGTTAGTTAACAGTGACATCATCAACAAAAACTAGAACAAGGTGACAGAAATTAGATGTCAGTTACAAACAAACAAGGCAGTCGACTCTTCTCTTGCCATGTGCACTTACTGAAACAAACTAATTGCTTGCATGAAGAAGACCAGTATCCCACCAGGTACAGCCAATGTTGCTTACTTGTGGAACATGCAAAAGCTTTTGAGCAAAGCCATAATCCTGTTTTTCATTAATGTATAAATCTTTATTTGTGCTCTACTGTTTTTAATCTAAAGGTTTTTTCAGCCTAAATCCTATTTCCTGGCTGTGCAGTTGGAATGGGAAATGTTCATCTCGGGCATGGCTGCTGGATATGCATGAATGACACTGAAGCAGTCATGCATATGTTTTTACCTTAAGCATAACCTGTTTTTTAATCCACTTTTTTTATGAATTTGTTCTACCACTTATATGTTGCAGTCAAGATGTTACTGGAAGGTATAAAAGCACTTGTAAAACCAAAAGAACAACCCTCAGCAATTGGATCCTTTCCCATAACCATGAAATGCTGGTGCCAGAACCAATTCAAGACAAAATGGTTGTTCACCAATTTAACAGAGGTCACAACACCACATGTATGAACTGCCGAGAGCCACATTTAAAGAATAATTTGAATTGGATCCACCAAACAAGCACAGCTCCCACTCTCTAACTCCTGGCTATGTGATTCATCCAGAAACCCCCATCTAGCCCACACTCGCTGGAGGTACAGGTCAGTTTGCCCACAGAGAAACATAAAGATGGTAGCTTTCATTGAAGTGTAGATTATTACTAGAAAATGCAGGTAATATACTCTGTGTAATAATTTTTTTTTTAAACACACACCTTTTTCTCAAATCTTCCTTGTACTCATGAGGGCATCTACTGAAGCCTTACACCTCTCATGTATGACAAGTAATATAGACCAAAACTGTTGTAAAAGAGGTTTGATACCATACTGTTAGATGACAATAATTCACCATTGACTTTCAAGGATGTTTCAATTTCGCTGAGCTCTCATTAAAAAACAGTTTCATGCCCATTGGTTAATAGCGCACTCCTTAACTGATGGAGCCACAGGGTTTTTACAAGGAGCATGCAATGTGTACACGACATATGTTGATGTGATGTAATATGAAGTAATATTGAAGTAATATGTTGTAGAGTCTTAGTAATATGTTGTAGAGTGGGCGCTAGAGATCTGATAGAGGACTTGTGTTTGCAAATGATGTTCAAAAGGTATTACATCCAGTTCCCCAGATCTCCTCTTTTCTTTTTCCACCAGCAGATGAATGATCTGCTGTTCAAAGAATCACAAAGTCAATCAAGTCATCCTAGACAGGCATACTGCAAAAAATGTCCACTAATTTAGTCTAGTGTTAATTTACTTGTTTTTTTAAAACTGTTTTATTGAAGTGTCAGTATCTTGAAATAATGAGGATCATTCCACTAGTATCAAGATACTAGTCACCCAGTTGGTAAATTGTTTTCATCTTGAAAATAACATGGACCCAGACTGTAAAAGTGCTGAAATGACCTGTTCTGTATACATATATATATATCATCAATCATTTTGTAGGAGTAAGTGTCCATGTTTTCAAATGGTGGAAATCTGACTTTGGAATCGCGCTCTTCAACTCTCAATTGGCTTATTATGACTTTCATAAACCACAGTGGAGCAACTCAGCCCTGCTGGCTCCTTGGGGATTGATTTCCAAATGATCACAGCATGTCTCCCAGAGCTCTCACAGTGGTAATGACAATGTGTCACGCACTTCTGCACCCTGCTGAACTTGCAAGCTGTCAGCTGTTTCATCATAGAAAGGCCGCTTTGTCCCTCTTAACTGCCAATGTAAAACATGTCAAAGAATGTAATATGTTACTCCTTTTTAAAAGTAATATTACTCCTTGTGAGAAGTAATTTGTTACACTACTCATATTACTTTTTCGTTACTCCCAATGCAAATTAAAAATGTAAAAATACCTTGCCTGCGTGCCTCATTGTCTGATAACCAAATACTGTGCAGCTTAGCTTGTAGCAGCAGGTGATTGGAAAAATGACTGGTTCCACAGCTACAGTGCCCACCAACACTGCCAAAGTGCCCTTGAGCAAGGCACTCAACCCCCAACTGCTCCAGGCACGCTGTCCAGTAGCTGACACCTGCGCTGTCCTCTGACCTGGAAAAGTGCATGTGATGTGTGTATATCTAGTCAGAGGTACGCAAAGAAACAAATTCACTGCATGCATACATGTGTTAGTGCCAAATAAAGTTGATTCATCAACCATCTTTCTTAGCTTGTAGTACCTGCACAGGTTTTTTTCTTCTGGACAAAATCAAAGTAATGGGAATCCCTGAATGTAAACATATCCATCTTTAATCCAAGCTAGCTAGCTAGCTAGCGCAGCGTGTGGCATGTGGTTTGTCCTTTAGTTATCATGAAAACAATTACTGTAACACCTGATCACCTAATTACAAAGGCTAATTAATGACCACTATGTTGCATTTCATAATCAACAAAAATTAAAACAATAAATGCAGCTAAACATGATACTATCCACTTTTGTACCAACATCACTTTTGTCAAGAAGACAGGAGATAAACTGTGATTTCCCTCAGTTTCCCTCAGAAAAATAACATTACCTGAAATTCATCATTCAATAGCTGTGCTGCTGTCTGTTAAAGTGTTATTTTGTCAACCAAAGTTTTTTTTTATTTTTTATGTTTATGTTCAGCTTAGATCAGAATCAATGTCAGGGGATTCAACCGAGATCAAATACGTATTAGACTAAAGCAAAAATAAATCTGATTTAAGTGATGATTGATCAAGCTTGTCCTTGTACAAATTGCATTCAGCATACAATAAATTTAATGAAGACATTGCTGTATTTCAATATTTTCTAACATCAGGACAAAGGTGATTAGTACATTCATCAGCATCCATTAAGACAGAGACTGAATTATTAGTTTATTGATGTGGGCTTTGTGTAATGAGCTCAGGTCATTGTGGAAGATGGAGTACCCAACTTCGGTAGCTAATAACAGTGAGCGAGGACGGGAAGGTCATATGAAAGGGAATTACGAAAAAAAAAATCGAATCTACTAAGTGAATATTGTTAGCATGAAATCTATGAACATAGTAGGAACAGGAAATTAGGTGCTGCCACAGTTTCAGATGAATCCGAGTGCAACCACATTCCAGTACTACTGGCCCGAGAGGCAATAACATTGACTTGTGTACTCATGATATCCGGCGAGCACAGAAGCTGTAGCGTTCTCATTCTTCTCAGTGGAGGAAATGGATGCTGGGTTTATACTTTGGTGAGACACACAGCGAGGCAGTCGGTGAATTCAAGTAATAATCCATGACATTTTAATATATATATAACTGTCTGTTTTGCTACTGTCAATCGGCGATAGGCAGTAGCAAAACAGATACGCAATACGCAGTTCATGAAAGCTTTTTTGTTGTTGTTCTAAGTAGGTCTTAAAATTATCTGGGGCACAGGAAGTGGTGAGATTCATGTTGCTGGTGTTGTGCCAAAATTTGTATTGTAATTGTGTTTCCCCTGGCAGAATGTTCTTGCTTTGTCCTTGCTGTGTGTTGTTTTGCCACTGCACAAGAAAATTATTGTGGGGGAAATGCACTTCAATGACAAATTGACCAATTTATAGCCTGACATCTTCCTTGTAGAATCAATGCGCACTTGTGGTTTGAGATAATAAAATCACAAACAAGCATGATCTCTGTTCATTACGAGGCCACTAGGTAGGTTGGTAGGCTGCTGTCATTGTTTGTAATCCCGTGAAATGTTTTAAAAATGTTGTCTTGCCATTTGAAAAGCCAGTGACAGGGAAGCAATCCACAAAAATTGAAATTATTTAGTTATTTTTATTCGCTGTGATGAAATCGAGGCAAAGGCCCTGCCAAGGGAAACACATTTTTAAGGGGAAACAAATTTTGGCACAACACCAAGTCATCCCTTTGACGTGCAGTGGAAAAACACCACAGCAATGTCCACTTATTGTCAAAGATATCGCCAAAATAAAAAATAAAAAGAGGATCTCGCAGATAACCACTCTAAAGGAAGCAGGTATGGTATACTTGTTTGGTGATATACTAGGTGTGGAGTGCAGTTTCAAGAGTGCAGATCAGATGGGGGCCAGACAGAAAGACAGGCAGACAAGCAGGCACAGGACGACAGACAGAAATGGAAGACATGAAGTCAGAATGACAGACAGGCATGATGACAGAACGGGAGACAGACAGATAGACAGGTAGGCAGGCAAGCAGGCAGAAAGATGTAAGGACAGAGGGATTTGCTTCTCTGAGAAAGACGATTCCTCCATAGCGCCCTTCATGATCCTGTTATACAACCAATAACAGCACATCAGGTGTCAATCAATCACCAGATCCTTAGGCAAACATGTCATTCATCAGTACAGTATAGATGTGTCCTCGCTGAGTGGCACTGCAACCAGATACCATGAATTAGAGATGTAATTCTGGGACTAAGCAGGGAAGTGAAGCCCAATGAGAGGCTGTAAAAAAGGGCTGGGAATTATCCCCCTAAACTCAGCAACAGAAGAACCATGTGCCCCCAAAGTAACTATATTCTGCTCTCTCAAGTGCTCACTAATTACAGCCAAAGGGTGGAATGTAACACAACTCCACAGCCCCATAAAATATGCAGAGCTATTTATTACAGTAAGAGAGTGGGAGAACAACAGCATATTACAAATGACTGCAGGGGAGAATACTTTCAGTGGATTAAAAAGAGGGTGCTACTTATTTTCATTTTCCTTTTAGTTAGCATATCATATTGGCAACATCTCGGAGGAGGGTGCTGAGGGATTTGTTTGAATAATCCTACAAATATGAAAATCCAGGCTGCTTCCTGGCTGCAGATTTCTGAGCCCGATCAGCATTGGCTCATCGATGGCCTCATGTTCTGAAGCCATTTTTATGCAGGTTGCATCCAGGGGCATGGTCCAGATCCACTGCCATATTCAGCATCTTGCCATATTACCGCCAAGTGACAATATGCTTTTTGCACGAGTCCACTGTGAAGGTTCACAACATGATGCCCCTTTCTCAATCTCAGTTAGCAATCCGAGCCAAGCCACGCTGCACCAAACAGCAGGCTCAACTGAGCTCTTGAAACCATTAAAGGTGAAGAGAATTGATGTGAGTGTTTAAAGTATTGATAGCCCAGAAGCTGCTCCCTGTGTTCTCTTTATTAGCCTGTGAACAGAGCACAAGCCTGCAGTCTGCCAGCTTTAAATGGCACTGCATTGAACAGAAGGTCAAAGCAGGTTGGATTCAACTCTCTAATTTTCTGAACCACTCCCCATTCTTGCTCCAACAGCTATCAATTATGTCCCTGGAAACTGAGGTCAGGAGCATTCATGGCAGTTCACAGCTGAATAGTTTGACTGCTCTTCATTCTTCGTAACATGTGCCTATACATGTAGAATAATTCAATCTTCTTGACTCTCTTGTGTCAGTGTGTTTGTGTTTTGACAGCCATAGCTGGGGTGGCTAATCATGAGAATCGGGATGATTCCCGGTGGGCCACTGGTTGTTTGTACCAGTGAAGTATGACTTGATCATCATGTATATTGTCTGCCTACACGGGCCTCTGGCACTGCAAAGCACTTCTCTCCGTCGTTCTGCTCTGTTTGTGCCTCGTAGTGCAGCCGTTCTGTGTTTGTGCTGGGCGTACAAATCCTATGCATGCACACATTTGGATGTTGAAAGGGGGGATGAGAGCTGCCCCTCTCAAATTGGTCGATTCCAGGTTAGTTTTAGAAGATGATTGGTCATTTAATGACTTAATGATCAGTTTTAGTGGTGTCAGAGTCTGACAGACTATAAAATGTAAACAAGATGGAGAATAAAAAGAGAAAAGGGGGAGCTGAAAAGCACATAATTTAGGCAATGCTTGATTATACTAGTATGTAACACACTACAAAGGTATAGTCTGGGACTTTGAACTATGAGAAAGATTTTTTGAGAAAATTGTCTTCTCATGGAACATATATAATAAATCTACAATATGTTGTATGAAACAGTTCAGATTATTGCTCTGATTATTATATTATTGGCTCTTGATATTTTTGTGGACTTAAAGAACATTTTAAATTGGGTTTTGACAATGCCCGCCTGTCTAATTTAGCAGAAAACAGTATATGTGCTGCATTCTATTAGCATTATGTACAGTTATTGCTCACAAATAAAAATGTCAGTGTAAATGAAAAAAAGCTAGTCTACAAGTATCCTGGTACTTTAAATCTCAAAATATGCATTTTTATAGTTGCGAGATAAGAAAATTATAACCAATCTTCTAAATCATAAAAAGGAGGTTTGAGTTCCAACAACACTTTCACAGAGGGACTCACAGTATTACCATCCTCAAAGCCCACTGAGTATTTTGATACCAACTGAAGTGTATTGGTCAAACATTAGTGTTTGTGCGTATCAGACCAGTTCCAAATGAGTATCCCAAATGCCAGAGTCAAAGATGTCTATCAATACGATCCTATCAGCAGATAATTTCATGGGTGGCTCTGGGGATGCAGGGTATTTCATGATATGTGTGTATAAAGGTGGGTAGAACAATAGGCATGTTGGCCCTTGTCGACCTGAACCCCTGATAAGGTCGCATGAGCCTGTGGAAGTGGACTGGTCTGAGGCATGGGACTCCCGGGCCCTGCTGGCAGCTCATGCCTCTGACAGCAATGACAATGCTGTGTTATTCAGTCTGATCTGGCAGGAATCAAAAGAATTCAAAAGAAAATTTAGACTTGATACTTGGTTACTAAGATATCTAAGATACATGATACATGTTTCCACTGTAAGCTAATAAAAAGAAGGAAAATAGCTGCACACTGGAATGATACTCCCTCAGTGTCATTCAGAAGCTGTGGCAGCAACGTTTCAATCTCTATTGGTCTTCATCAGGTATACACAGTAGGCTAACTCAGTTTTCATATTTGTTTCTTTTTAACACTTTTTAAACATGATGTCTGATGTTTTAAGGGTCCTGTCATCACTTTGGTGTATTTAGTGTTGAAAATAAATTGATTAATGAATAAATGTTACAACGTGGATTGATTTGAAAAGATTTTTTGCACTTGGTTTCATTGTATTTCAATATGTTACAACCAACCTTGACATGGGGTTGACTGTAACAATCTGACTTTTCCACTTCAAACAAAAAAAGGATTAAGAACATGACTGTTTGAAACCTTCAGTTTTTACATCTACTTAGAAGACAGATGAAAGTATACCATATCAAGTATGACTGTCTCGCTCTTACAGCCATTGAGTTATGATAGGAAAAGCAAAGTTTGTCACAACTGACCTCGTTCTCCCCTACTTTACCTCTCTAAAAGTCTTTGGTGATTGCATGGCAGCTATGCTATACATTGAGGATCTGTTAAACACAACAACTGAAGTATCAGCAATGACACTGTCAAACTCATGCACATAGCACATGCATACATAACCCAGAAAGGATGGGTGCCAGTGACACTGAAGTCTCGATGCCTTCCTGTGTTCTTGTCTCAGGAGATGTTTCTCCTCATCTGCTTTTCACGGGGGCCCATTGGCATGCAAGACCACTAGTCTGAGGGACATTCAGCTGCATCTAATCTGCTCCCATCTTGCATCAGGTGCAACTGTGCTTATACAGGCAGAGGTGAATGCTGGGACAAAGAGGATGTGTCTACTGGTCATGACAACCACATGTGTTCTTCCTTTTCACAGTAGATGAGAAGCAGATGACAGTCAGTGATGTGTCAATCTGCAGCTATAGCCTTAACATTCACTCTGAGGGAGGAAAACAGGTCGAATGCTTTTGCACATTAATCCAGATGGCTGGCTGCATTTTCAAAAGCCTCATTGTCATGCTCTGACATTTCACAAAACCCCCTCTGAGTCTTTGCTTATCTGAGTCACGGTGACTGAAATGAGGATTTGGGCATTATGGAATTCAGATGCCTTACTGGATGATCAGCCCTAACTCTGTCTCTTGAAGACAGAGGACAGAGGATGCTGATTTTTCTGTCCTGATTGTCTCTGAATGCTGACATAGTGTTGCACACATGATCAAATAAATAGTAAACAACAATTAGCTAACAGTTTAGCCAAAGACCTATTTTGATGTTTGTAATGCCTATTTTGGAAAATAGAGATATAGAATTGAATGAGTTAGGAGGAGGTTTTTACGAGTTTTTGTATGTTTCCCTTTTCAGCTATTTAGCATGAATAAACCTTGGAGTCCCATGAACTGAATTTACAGTGTCACAGTTTCTCATTCTTAGTATCATTACACGACTAATATTTGGATGTTGAATGGATGGATGAATGGATGATTTGATGTCATGCGCCAATATAGAAAACCCATGTAAATATAGTGCCAAAATGAAAGTTGACACAATGCTCAGTTGTCTGTTGCTGCTTCCTGCATTGTTTTGATAAAATAGGGGCATAAATATATTTCTGATATCAGCTCAAAAGAAGCTTTTTTTACCGTACCACAATATCATATCATTGATGTTAATTGTGGTTGACGTTGGCCACCTCATGCACATCACCGTGCGTCACATCTTTGCTCGGCAGTATTAACATAGAAATGGAAATTGTTTTTATGATTATGTCTCCCTCACCCTTTATTGTTCATTCGTAATAGAGTAGGTTGGGAGCATGTGACAGAGAACATGTGAATACATTTTAATTAAAAGGTCAGGTGAAATAACATTTCAGTGAGTTGTATATCAGCTAGCAATAAATCAGAGATGTTTTCATCTATTCAGCACCTGAGGAATCACAGACAACCAAGAACCAGGGGCAGAAACATATATTTGCTAAATGATATGCCTTAATTCAGTAATTAAAGACCAGTAAAAGAAAACCAGCTGCTGAAACAGTGGGGGAGGACAGTTTCCATCTGCAACACACAACTAAAAAAGATTTATGGTGCCCAAGAAACCCAACGATTTTATCAGTCCTCTTGCAGCAATACATGGACACAAATGCCAGCTTAAGGTATTTTTCCCAATGCCAGCTCCAAAACATCCACTTTACTATACCAAAAATGACATTGTAATCATGTTAAAGATAGTAGCAAATCCATTCCCCTGGGGCAGAAGTCAATGCCAAGTCCCATTAGCCTGAGCTATGAAGATGTCCTTCAGGTAATTTATCTTGGGCAGGATTGACCAAGGTAGAGACAGGAATGATCTCCTTGTCAGTTTTGCTAGTTTATATCAAACTCATACTTCATCACAACTACTACTGATGGCTCAATTCCAAGGGTAAAAATACAATCAGCCCCAACATTGACCAGCTGTCTGTGTGAAAACTATGGTGTTTATGAGAGTGAGGCCAGTAAGTCCCAGGGTTATGGTCATGAGTAACTGGGTTAAAGAGCTCACAGCACTGAGGTCAACCTCAACTAATCAGGAAAAGCAACAAACAAACTAAACAACAAAAAAGCACAATGACACAACTCATGAACATTCCTGTTCAGTCAGCTTCAAACATGTTTGGGTGTGGTTAACACTGTAATATACCTTTTTCCTGTGCAGGATTAGCATCGTGTAGTAACCCACATGTCAACCTCAGTCAGAGAGACTGCTCAGTCAGAACAGAGTTTTCAGGCTTACTGGTGTATGAAATTCATTTACTTCACACCTCTTCTCAGACTTCATCTTAAATCAGTAGCCATTCAACTCTGATGGGAGGACTTATGGCATGTGCCTGCCTGCAGAAAATTCAGCTGAACACTACGCACTCAAGGAAGAAATATTGGCAGAACTAGATGTAATGTTAGTGGAATGGGGATGCATCTACCGTGGGATCTTTACAATCTTTGGAATAGAAATACGAAATACTGCTGCTGTGTGTCTGTGTGAGCGTGTGTGTATGTTTTGTTGCTTTTTGTGGGCCTCTTGTGTGGCGAAGTGCATTTTCTCTAAACTCTCATTTTCTCTATTCTAAGCTCTCATTCTGTGCATTTTACATTTAAAATAATTTCTTGAACTGTTGATTATTTATGAAACATGCTGTATACTTGCATAATACAGTTACAGCCCCTAAAGAACAGCTTACCGTGTAATTTCTGCACCATAAAAACAATGTCTAACACTATCAGATTTGAATTGCAACATGGTTTGGATCCAAATTCAAGGCAAGTGGTTATAAGGATGTCCAAATCAACAGCGCTGTTAAGAGAGTCCAGATGAAACTAAGGTGAGATTTTCAACACAACATTTGAGGTGTTTAGCTGATGCTCTTGTCAAGACTGAGCTACAACATATTTTTTGTTATTTTTTAAGTTATTTTTTGTTCTACCAACAGGTAAACCTCACAGGCTCCCCACACTCACTTGGACATCAAATTCAAGGATCTTTTAATGATTGTCAAGGTCTCATTTGGCAGAATTAAAGGACTCAAAATTTGCACGCTTTGGGGTAAGAAATGACATTGGTCAAAAGTAGATATCACAGAGGCCTCTTGTTTTACTCATGGACCTGTCAAGTTAAGAAATCAGGGTGAATTCATTCATTTTGAAACTGCTGCTATGTCAACACAAATATCCATCACAGGGTTTTCCTCAGGATGTGAAATGTTGATCCTAGGATGGAGCGAGAGAGATGAGGTGAGCTGAAAGGCCATCCATTCATTTTCAAAAGGTTTTAAGGCCATATTTTATTTTTTCTCACATCCACAAACTTCCATGGATTTATGTAAGTAGGAGGAGATGCCAATTCATAGTTCCTTGTGACATTGTAATGATTTGGGGGCTTTTTCTGGCATGATTTTGGTACCAACATCTCCTACAGAACAACGTTAGGCATTGCTATGTTCTTCAAACCGCAATGTAACGGACCATTCCTTACTGATTGAAGGACTGTAAGCACGAAGGTTAGAAGTAATCACAACTTACTGTAACTATCCCACATTATGGCTGACTGAGTTGAAATATGTCTAGAAATTCAGCCTACAGTAATACAGAGGCACCAGAATCCTTCACTTTATGCCGATGTGTCCATTATTTTGACCATACCCTGTAGATTCATTGTCACTTGACAGAAAGCTATTGCTGGAATCAGCAAATACCCAAGTCTTGTGTTGAGGCTCTTAGAGGATGAGTGGAACCAGTGCTCTATTTTAACATCTCGTGGGAGGCACTGCAGGCTACAATACTGCCATTCCAGTTTGCATATTCTTGTCCTGGAAAGTGAGGTGATGGTGAAACTGAAGATTTCTTTGACTGGAGTAGAACATTAACTGGGTACCATAAGACCTATAAAGACAAGGTGGGTATGATTCAGTTAATATGCCTGTTAAATGACCATATCATAAAGTTAAATTTGTCAACACGTTTTCAGCAGTGGTGCGCAAAATAAGCTGGATGAACATAAGTCGATGTTAATGTGGGTCTTAAATACCTTCTCACCGATTAACCTCTCACGATGTCTTGACGAAAGGTGGGTGATGTTGGATCAAATATCACACCTGGCCTACTGTGTTAGAACCTGAAAAAAATCCACTTTCTTAGCTTGTAAAAAAGGAACAGTGGCGTATATAACCAAAATCCAACCACACAAAACACAGTTGCAGAAAGGCCTTGTTGTGTTATGATCAAGCATACATAACCAAAAAGAATCCAATAGAGAGAAAGAAGTATTATGCCTACTGTGGCTAGGTATATGAGCTTCTATCTCTCACAAATCTTGTCATCTTGATGTCCAAACTTGTACCTGGATTCACTTGGATCCTCTGTCCTGCTTGCCAGGTTCACAGCAATACCTTCCAGATGATTAGTCAGCCAACACTCCAAAACCCAATCAAAAGGCCTTCATAATAACCAGTGGGATGCCAATTAGAGTGAAGTGCCCATATCTCCTTTGGCAGGTTTCAGCCTCCTACAGAGGTACATTAATACAGCTGAGTGGCTGTCATAGACCAATATATTGCACTTTCAAATTCTAATAGATTGGAGGTTAGAAAACGAAACTGGACTTTGAAGTTGAAACTTGCATTATAAGCTGTGAACATATTATTCCAGTGTGTAGCTTGCTGTGCAGCAGGAAACCAGTGCCCGCGCTCTGATCCACAGATACCATCTCATGATTCAGCTTGTGTCAGTGATGTTTTGCAGAGGGTAGAGATACTGCTGCTTCTCTGACACACAGACACAGACTATAAAAAGCATATTGATTGGGTAGAATGGAACCCCCTCACATCTACATTTTTTCTCATCTTGCCAATGCCCTTGAGGGTCAACAGAGTGTCTTTGGTAATGAGAAATGCTGCAAACCCTCACTGTGAAGGACAAAAACAATTTCGGCCAGGATGGGTAATAAATGGGACTAATGTCTTGTCGTTGAGATGGTGTCTGCAGGCTGAGTGTTGTGTATATGGCCTACGGCAGTGGAAATGTTCCTCTACTGAGGTCAGCTTTGACAAATATCTCAACCCAGCCTGGTATAAACCTGGAGAAAAAGTGAAACAGCGCACTGCAAATATAGAAATAGGCACTATGAAAATAACCTAGATCAATAACATTGACTAAAACAGGGTCATGCGCAGAACACTTTCAGTCAAAAACAACAAACTTCCCCATTACAGTGAATTTGAAATGTATTACACACCACAAACATCACTTCCATCTTCACCAGCCAGGATAGATAGATCGATAGATAATGTTAGATAGTTATTTTATTTATCCCAGGGGGAAATTCATTTGTCACAATACACCCTTGAGACACAATAAACAACATAACACTAAAATAAAGTTAGAAAAAAAGTTATATTTACCTGCCTGTACGATCAGCTGACCTATTAACATGTCAACATGATGCAGTAATCACATGTATTGTGGCCCTCCCATGCAAATCAACATTTGAAACGGCACAGTAAGTAATAAACAATAGAAACTCTCTGTCATCATCCCACCTACAGGAAAGCAATTGCACAACTCTTCATACCCACATTGACGTGCAAATCCACATCTTGATTGTTGTTCAGTAAGCATGTTGTTCCAAAATAGTGCTTGTGGTGCAGTGCAAGACCCATATTATCACCTTGTGTCTAGGCCACCCCCTATGTTACCTATTCAACTCCATGCCAATGTGTCGCAGATACACTGTAGTACTGGATGGCAAACTGTATGCTTAACAAGAGCTTTATATTCAATGCCATTAATGGAATTAATGCCATGTGATTGCAGAAGAGTTATCGCTGTCTTCATGTTTTTGTTGTATTCGTCTGAACTGTGGAAAGGATATTCCTCTTCTAAGGACATTTAACTTCTAATCCATGTAATCTACAATTTAAAATAGGCAAGAATTTAAAAGGGGACGTCTAACTAAGCTATAGGATATAGTAGCATCACAGCTACTAGCATGCTCAGTCGTACTGTATAGCCAACTGTGATGTGTCTGCTTTCTGTAACCCTAAGAGCCTCTCCATCACACATAAGTAACAGGCATTGATTTCTGTGCTTGAGGAGTCCCAGTCACACTGGACGACTCGAGACATTTAGCACTGCTAATCTTCTCCTGACAGTCTCACTTCAGTCCATGAACTGAGCTTAGTTTAAAGAATAATGTGACAGATATAGGCTAAATTAAAGAGATGAAGGTTTGGAACAATTGCAAAATGTTATTAACGGTGTCACACATCAAGGCCTCGACTATATCACATTCTCAGTTACCTTGCTTCTAGAGATGAAAAGCTTTAGTGTGTACTTGAGTATCTAAACGGAGAAGTTGCTTGGTAAGACCAAACAGTAATAAAGTCATCATATTGTTGGATTCAGTTGTATATCAAAATAGGGTTTAATGAATAAGAGAGGGGCTTACCTGTAATCCAGAAGCAATAGTTGTAAGATTAGATTGCTTATTGCAGTCTCACAATGTTGTCCTATATTCTGCTTTTGCAGAGAGTGATTTTTGTAGTTTGGAAAAACATGACTCTCATATCAGCTGTATTAGACTCGTTTGTTCAATGAGAAGTTAAACAACTGCAAGCTAGTTCTCCCCATAAAATTTATCTCAATATGGTGGCAAGCTATTCAGGGGAAATAAACAAAAAGGGAGCTGAAAAACCATTTACCCAAGTGGATTACATATTTTTAAACAAGTTTGAGAAACTTTTACATCCAGGGACAGTCACAGTCTTACGATGAAAGGAAGAAATAGCACCATTCATCGGGACAATGACAACTGGAACAGCTGGTACCAACTAAAAGATTTTTAAGACCACCAATCCACAGGTGTCTACCAATGTAACAGTAGTTCAAAACCCACACATCTCCATGTCTTGAGCTGTCAATAAATAATGTGTAACGCATCAACAGAGCAGTAGATCGGGTGACACTGACACCGATGTCTTATTTTGTAATGCAAGGTCATGGAACCACCTGGATACTGCATCAATCAGACAGATTAATGAAGCACAAACATGATGGATTTGGACACTATTACATTTATGTCCTATGGTCACCAGCCTTACACAAGTCAAATTACCCTATTGTATGGAAAAATGGCTCAACAAGTAAACAAGCTATATTCCGAGAGAAATAGACTTATTGTAGTGACATACCCCAGAAACTAGTCTGATCTAGAATAGGATGCAGACAGGTATAATAACATACAGTTCTGGCACCCTTGCATTTTATGTAGATAATTTACAATATATTCTGAAATAATTGGAAATTGAAACACCTTTCATTCATCTTCACACATTCATCTATTGATTTACAACAGCACATGATCAAACTATAAGAATCTCGATCCCATTGAGAACCTATGGTGAGTCTTGAAATGTGCAGTTGGCCAGAGGAATCCTTCAATTGCAACCAGCTCCAGTTCCTCGATGTTTGAAGCATGGGAGAAACTGCCAGCAGAAAGGTGCAGGAAGCTTATTGATGGTTACAAGAAGCAGTCTTCTTTGCCAAAGGCTGCGCAACAAAGTATTCAAAAAGACTGTCAATAATCATATATAACCTATTTTCAATTTTTTTAAGCATTTGTATGTTTGATCATGTGACGCTAAATAAAACAGATGAACGTGTGAAGACCAAAAGTTGCTTCAATTTCCAATTATTTCAGAAGATTATCTGCATAAAATGCAAGGGTGCCAATAATCTTGGCCAGAACTGCATGTCTAGAATGCCAAAAATGAACACATTTTTCTAATAAATTTGATGGGAGAGGAGCCACAGTCATCACTAATGTTGTGCTACTGATGCTTACGCACGCAGCCTCAAGAGGAATGAGAACCAGAGAGAGAGGTTCTGCTTTTGGTGGCAATGAAAAGCATTATTTATCCTCAAATAACCTTAACAGTACATCTCAGGCTGAACAACAAAATAACGTGGGCTAATTTCTCTCATTTCCTATTAGAGGTATTGAATTTGTAAACATATTTCAAAGATGACAATTTCTCAAGATGTTCACTTTCACTGAATCCCTTCTCTTCTTTATTAACCTGAGACTCTATAATTTGATTGCTCCCACGCATCTCTGAAAACAGGAGCTTAGAGAAGGCCAGAACAAAACTGTCCTGAGTTTTTTATCAACGGGAGGCTTAATCTGTCCCTCGCAGCAGTGATAGCAAAACTGGTCAGGATTTAGGATTACAACACGCTTTAGCTCATTATTGGACTCAGATTTTCAGATTTGTGTGACACCCCATATTTCACCAACATTATCAGTAATATCTTGGTAATACCTCAAATCTCTCCAAAGATGGGCCATCTCAGACAGAATTCAAGGCATCATGAGCCCACCTACACATGAATGTCTCTGTGGAGGCTGTGTGGTTAATGATCTGCCATTTTTTCATCTAGGATCGAGCTTGACTTTGGTGTCCTCATTGAAGGCTTATCTTCCAGGCATTTGGGGAAGTACCATCTCGAAAAGCTCTCTGCTTTCAATTTATTCTATTCCAATGCTAACCATCAGCATGTCATCCATGATTTGTCACACTGCCTAAGGAGCGGACCCGGAATAACACTCAGTGGTGTCCCCGGGTGTCCACACCTCAAGTGCCCCTTTTGCAGAAATGTACACCTAAATAAAATGTCACAATATGTATGAAAAGTACTGTGGCAGTAAAGACCATAGATTTACATGATTCTATATTGAATGCCAAACTACTAGGCTCTACAGTACACACATCATAGACAGATTTACAACATCATATATGAAATAATACTATGGTGTAGACCACAGATTTACATAGGCCTGTATGAACAACAACAGAATGGCCTACTACTAACAGACATCATACACAGAGATCTAAGTTGGAGGTAGGTATGATATGTCAAACATTAGGGGAGTTGTGAGAGATTGCAGTGATAGGCTGCATTTAAAATAATTTGCGCACAGGCAGTGCTGGGCCACACATAATAAAACACACAATAAAATGACAAACCATTCCAAACAATGACATCTGCATCTGCACCTGGCCCTGCACCTGACGCTCACCCGATGCAATACATGGTAGATCCAGCCCAGCTAAGGGCACAGGTGGATTTATAAGTCAGTTTTCCATACAACAGAGTTGCTCTTATCATGAATTTCACAACACTACTCTGTATCATTCGCATCTTGCATGGTATATAGTCACTACGGCTAATGTGTTCTCTTTATTGCTTTCCCAGCACTAGATTATGAATGAAAACCATTGATATTAATCACAAGTATGGCATGGATGATAAGTCTGTAGAACAGAAAAAGCTAAGTATTTACATTTTTCTATATAAATACAAAACATTAGCTAGAGTCCTTTTCATCTGAGAAGGAATTCTAATATGCTGGGTGTACATTTGCAGATACAAGTACCTTTACCACATAATAGAGCAACCCACACTGTGTGCAATTGATTACCATATCAGTGGTGTCAGAAAAACAAAATCTCTTTCTGCAGGGTATTAAGAGCTGAGCAATACCTTTCTGCTGTTGCTTGACAAATAATGGGAATAGCACAAAAAGTGTTATTCTGTAACTTTTATCTTTTTAAATTATTATCCAGTAATTTTTGATCACAAATTATTTTCTAACGTTTCTAATTGAAAAAATGTAATTCTAACATTCTTTGTGGCTGCAGATTAGAGACGGGAAATGTGTCTATTTCTCGTCAGAGTGTAAGAACTGAACAAATGAATGCTTAATAGCACTCAACCTTTTTGATCTCCAATTATATGCATTACTTTGCTGAAACGCAGGGAGAAATGTTTATTTGTCTTGATATACTGAGTAATTATCCAATTCCACAATAAGCCATATTACAAGTGATGGTAATTGTTTGGTTGGTCACCAGAAAATGATCATACCCAGAGTGGCAAATTACTGCTCTGTTGTTCAAAAGAGCCCATCAGAACAGGCATTCTTCTTCCAGCGTGTCAAATCCGTAGGACAAAGGAGTGTGAAATCTACTGAGAGTTTAATACCTGAAAATATAACAGGAAGAACTTTCTTGTCAGTTTTTAAAATTCTCTTTGATTTTGACCGAGCATGTCAAATAGACTTATACCTTTACAGAGCCTGGTGTTTTTTTTTTTTTACTTCACAGTACTTTTTCAACAGTAAGTTGGGTGAAGGCATGAAAAAAAAACTAAAAACTAAAAACAGTAATATAATCAAAAGTAGTCTTTTATTAGTCTCCGTAAGCTGATTTCTATCATCATTGCCTGAAATAAACTGGGCCTCATTCAAGGAAATACTGTATGTGATGGTGATCATTCGATAACCACAACATATCCAACGCATACCCAAACTACATCCTCTATAGTCTACAGTTTTATGTACGCGCTTGCCCAGGATATGGTATTAGTAAGAGTTGCACCAAATTGTGCGTATTATTGTAGCCCCACTGTCTTATTCAGGGTGATAAGGCAGGTGTATTTTTACATAAAAATCTTGCCTTGTGCAGCTTTAAGGTAGAAAACTGCTGCAATAATTCAGTACCTACAATGACTGAATAACAAAGGTATACTTCCTTCCTCTCACTGTGGCACATTGTAAGACTTCCTGATACAAGCTTCTTTAAGGCTTTTTCATGTACAAGTTATTGTCTCATCATAAATGAAGTGTAGTATGTGTAAACACGATAGTAATAGCAAGCAAAGTAGTAATATATGAATTTATCTCACTCAACATTCCAGGTTGAAAGAAATGGAATGGCTATATTGAAATTTGTGTGACACCCTTGAAGCCTAGAATGCGAGACACCCTTGAAGCCTAGAATGCGAGACACCCTTGAAGCCTAGAATGTGATATAGCCACGCAAGACCTAGAGTTGCCATGAAATCATTCTCACATGCAACTGTAAAAAGTACCGGCAACCAAGACACAATCAGACGCAATGACACACAATGAAAAACTATCCATGAATGTGACACTCCATTGTGGAAGACAGTGAGGTGATTTAATTCAGCAATCAGCCACCTAGCTCAAATACCTGATTGGGTCCATTCAGTCTCAGATCATGTAAACATCAGGCATGTGGTAAGGGGTATTATACCCACTTCAGTTCTCACTCCAGACAAAAAAATACATTATTTCTCCAATGTACCATGGGCTGTTGTGAATGATTAAAACAACCTTTGATTGCCCGTAAACAGTTCATCAGCTCGTAGAAAGGCAGCCCTCTTGAGTTCTGATAGCCACAGGCAACCCAGCTTTTATTGGTTGTTGCTAGGATACAAAACTTTCTGTATGTGAATCACTGTGGACATGATGAGATTTGTGCAGGCTTGACACTTGAATGCTTTGCATCATTCCACACACTATGCACTTCAAAAATACTTGGGATGCATGAGAGTAGGGAATCTAATGAGAAAAGAAGAACAGACTGGCAGAGGGACCACAGACAGCAGCTTGGAAGGAGATTGGATGCCTGCAGGAGGGCTGATATTGAATGCTCTCACATACACTGCTGATGAGAAACGACATGTTTTCTCTGGTCAACACCAACTTATATTAAGGAGGTAATCTCTTTTTTCGTGTTTCTTCTGGGATATATTACTATCAAAGCCCTCTAGCTGACACCAAAATCACTTCAACAAATGTTTGAAAGCTGCCAACGATCCATCATTGGCCCAAATCAGTAACCATAATTTATTCCAGCAGCTTGGTTTCTATACTTTTCCATCCTTGAACCCACATTATAAATTTATCCTCTTCCTCAGTGCTCAGGAAAACATATTACTGCTCGTCATGCAAGGAATCACCAACAATAGGCTCGCAAACAATTTGGATGCTGAGCCACTGCTGAAGAAACCAGGGTGCTATATCAACAAACATTCACACCTACAGTATTGTTTACATATTGATCAGTCAGGTTAGTGAGTTGCCTCCAGTACTTTGAGAAAACATGTAGGTTCATGTGGGTTTGTTTACCTTACTGAAGGTAACATAGCAGCAGCATAAAGTATATTCATGTCATGGAGCTTCAGGCTTTCTCTATGTGAAACAGTTTGTTTGCTCCCTGGTAAGTGTGAAGTTAAAGCTGTGCAGTGACTGCTTAATTGAAGAAACCTGCTGTGAACCAGGTAACAGTACATCTTCCCTGCTGAGACAGACATGTTAATTGGGATTATCACTCATTTGGGAAAATTAATGGGCTGTTAAATGGTGATTGACCTCTCATATCAGTATTTATACCAGTTCCCTCTTTACATAGATGATTATATTGGGTATTGATGCTTAATCACAGTGAAGACACAGATGTCTATTACAGAGCAAATAGTGATAACCAGGTAGTCCAATCCAGTGAAAACTAGCTAAGGAAGACCACATTTATGTTGAGTTGAGTTGTCAAAACATGTCAAATATCATCATGTGCCTGGGGGAGGGGGGTGGCATTAGCAACGGTGTAATTGGCTGTAAATGGTCCAAAACACTTAATATCGTGGGGGTGTAATGCATGCTGGCACATATGATAATCCCCTTGTAATGAGAATTCACTAGATATCACTGGCTTTGTTCGTGCCCCAGCATCTCTCAAAGAGCTTAGCGACCAACAGTAACAAAGTAACAATAAGCCATACAGTAGGAGACGGCATGAAATATGAGCAAAAGCAAAGTGAAATTACACACAAAATGAAAGAATTTGCTTAATAAAGGAGGGAGAGGCACTGAAGCTTTAAAACAATAGTGCAATTATTCCTGCATGATTAAGTCAAGACATGTCTGTCTTGAAGTATGAGTATTGTTTATTTTTAAATGTTCTGGTCTACAAAAGGATTAAGGTTTGGGCTGACATAAGGCGTTGAGGGAATGAGAATAATAGAGTCTGTGCTGGTTCTATTTGTTAATGACAAGATTACAGGACATAATAGGCTACATACACCCCAGGACTAAGGTGCTGGACAAGAAACTGACTTGGGAAGCCACGTTGTCATCACAATAAATTTAGAGTCACTATGGCAAAATGCAATCACTGCGCAGACTCTACCCTATTTACTAATGAAAGGACAGCTGGACAGTATATAATGTAGAAAGTTGAGTGCTACCGTCAGGGGGGCCAAATAGACTGCCACAACTATGGCTGTACACTCTGCAACATCATGTCTCACACATGAAGCAAATTGGATGTCTTGATGTTATGAGGACAGAAAAACTGCATTTTATGCTGAATGGATGCTGAATGCTGATGGAATATCCATTTCATATCTAAGGTTTTTTGTATAAATTTGGGGCACTTTATTTCCAATGACTACTGCATGAATTGTTGAAGAGATTGAATTATAAATTGATTTTTTTTTAAATGTTTTTTTGTAACCATTATAGGTGAAACTGTATTAAAATCGTTCACTTCAAAATCCTTGTCATCTGCTCTTCATTTTTACAATGATAATATCTTTAAAACAGACTTGTTTTGCAGTTTACACATCGGTGCTACACTTTTGCATCCTTAAAACCTTCACAACAAATTCAAGTACACATTACAATTTTTTAGAAAGCATCCAACTTCAACAAGATTTCCTAAACTACAAGTTTAATTTAGTTTACTAGATTATACATTTCCTGTAAGCACACCTCAAATTGTGCACTTGTGCAAAATCCATGGACTGGAGCTGGAGCTGCAACACCAATGCAAAACTATCATCCATGTTTCGCCTACAGGGGGCCGTAAAAACGTCAACAAAAAGCACGTGTTGACCTCCGGCTTGCCGTACTTTGTTCCGCCATTGGTTTGACAGGTCTTGTTGCTAACCAGCTTTCCCAGCAACCCACATAACAACGAGAGCAGAAAATTCAGAATATATTTGGACTTCAGGGAAAACTCTCAGTGAAACACATAAAAAGTAAGTGGAGAGACGTTGTAGTCAGTTGATGTTATGTATTTGGTGCTTTCTCCTGCATGACTTCACTGTGTGCTAACATCAAGGAACATCATCTTGCTCTGAAAGTGTCGCTTCAATGGAAAGGTAACAAAAAGTCGCCGCCAAATTACAGCTTGTGGCCAGCTAACTTCAGAAGCGCTTCGTTGTAGTTAATGTGACGGTTTCTGTAGCCGTGAATGTTAGCTATAGCTGTCTTTTGTCCGAATACGTAACATTAGCTGATTTACTTCTTTAGCCGATCTCTGAGACATTACGTTAGTGATAACGTTAGCTGACATTAGCTCCTTAACTTAGAGCAAAACTCAATGCGAAGCACATTTTCTGTATGTTTTCCTCCAAACTGTGTATGATAGCTAGTACCATGGTAGTGCCATGGCATGAAGCTGATACCGTAACGTAACCGTTAATCATAAGAATCCTCACACACACCTTGCTTAGCCCCATTGCCCGCGACGTTATCAACTAACTGCTAATCTTTTGGCCAGATGAATTCTCCTTTCTGTCTCCTTCTGTCCTTCTGTGATGTGTCTGTGTGAACGCGTCCCACAACTCACATACTACGTTACTGCTTTTCCCCGTCTGTCCCTCACTACCACTCCTACCGGGAACTAACTTAGAGATGAGGGAGAGAAGGAAGGGAGGGAGAGAGAGGGGAGGGGACTATTTCAATGCTTCACTATCATAAATGAGGCATCAATTCATGATGACCTCATGCCAATAGATGTAATGCAGCTTTTTAGTTTTATGTACCGAGATATAAGTTGTCATCAAATTTCAAGCAATTGAATTGGAAAGGTTTCTTTTCTATCGGCTGGCTATTGTTCTAGGAGTGTTTTTCCCCTAATTGATTGGTCCAGTCAACTCACATCTGAGAATCACAATATTTGATTGGGCTATGCTGGAATAGGTCTGCAACAAATTATTTTTATATTGTTATCCATTAATCTGTTCATTATTTAGTATTAATCGATTTATCTAAATGACAAAACATTTTTTACATTTAACATTTCAATTTATTAGCATACATTTTCATGCATTCAGAATTGAGTATTGCTAGCTGCATTTACATTCCAATGCAGGTGGAATGTGGCAGATGCTGTGCTTGAACTTGTGATTCTCAAAGTGACACCCTGGTATGAGTGTTTCCCCTATATATATTTTTTCCAACTGTGGTGGTAGGAAACGCAAAAGCCACATCATGTAGGTGGACACCGCAGGAAAAGAACTATCCACTTTCCAGAGAGTGGCCGGCGTGATAATTCCCAGGTACGGGATGTACTCATCTCAGGTTGAAATCATGGCTCTTTCAGGGTTTCAACCCTTACGATAAGCGCCATGTCCACCAAATTGTCTGAAATCTGAACTATGACACTCCAAAATAGGATGGCTCTAGACATGCTCCTAGCCTCTCAAGGTGGCACTTGCAAGGTTATAGGAACTGAGTGCTGCACATGCATCTCGGATTTGACGGATTCGCGTTGCAGATCTAGCCCACGACACCGCGGAAGGTATAAAACAGTTACATGCTGAGCATGGTTTTGATCCCTTTTCCGGATGGTCTGGCCATTTTCATCCCCGGCATACTCTGATACCGATTCAGAGGCGTAAAACCGACGTGCGTCCACATTTACCTGATTAAAAAGTAAATCTTCTTCATTCCTTCCTTAGTAGACCAAGAGTTGATTGACTACTGATTGATTATTGCCTAATGCCTATATTCATTTGTTTATCATATGAGCATTATGAGATTGTTGCAAACATTTTCATTAATGTTGATCAAGTGAAAATGTGTATAACCATGATGATTTACAGGACGCCCTGTGCTAAGTATATCCCTTTGTTTTAACATACCATTTCCTGCTTGTAGCTGCATATGTAACAGTATTAATCATTGTAATGTAGCTTCTCAATCATAGAAGGAGTCTCCACCCCTGGGTAATGGTTATAAGCTCCAGTTAGGTTGACAACAGCTTAGCTGTACATATGTATGTGATACCGTTGGTATCAAAGGGGGAACTGTGGAAGCATTTATGTATCCTATTCAAGACTTCATGTATCCTCTGTATAGATTTTAGTGTTGGTGTGACATGATGAACTGTCTGAGTGCCTTGTGTGACCTAGGTCAGAAGTTCATATCTGAATGCTGCATTGTCTTGTGAGATGCTCTTATATGAATGTATGGATTGTGTTTAACTATACTGAAAGGCCTGTCTCATGAGAGACAGCGGAAAGTCCTTCACCCATGCTCCTGATCAGAAGCACTCTCACACAGAACAGATTGTTTAGACTAACTATTAGCATGACCTTGTAGATGTTTAGAAACTTCCGCCCTTGTCTTCCCTTTTCTTTATGTTCAGATGTCACCCTGGCAGAGATCTGCATACCCTACCTTGTGTGTGTACCTCTCTCCTGAGCTCAGCTTTTTGTCATTAAATATACTTAAGTAAATCACGACTTGACTTAACTCTGAATCTTTAGTTAAACATTTTTATTCAACACTTCCCCTAGGAAGAATATGGGAAGATATCACCTCAATGTTAATAAGTCAGAAAATTGCTTTTAGGAAAAATGACTCAGACTCAGAATACCTTTAAGATCAATACTTTACTGCTATGAAAAATAGAACACCTGCAAATTTGCAAAATAAAATTCAGCATAATGGGTAATGATCTTACTGTGGTGGGCCACCATGGTAGAATACATATAGGGGAAACCATGCCAGGTATATTGGGGGGAGTCCCAGGTTGTTCCCAGAAATATGAAGCGCAGTTGCGTTGTACTGTTATAATGTATTAGCAGTTGGCCAATTTCTGTTATCTCCCCACCAACAGTACAGAAAACTGTACTGTACCAAAATATCTAAAACCACAAATCATCATGCAGTAAAATGTTTGTAGAAAATGGGTCCCCATTCTAATATAGCTGCTTAACATTTTAAAATCCTTGGTTTGCTCGAAGCAGAGAGATAGTCATCAGAGTGCTGTTTGAGCAGTATGGGAATAATAGGACTTATCATTGTATAAATGCCTGGAAGACCAGCCTTTGATGAGGACATGAAAGCGGACAGCTCGCCTCCAAAAATATGGGGCATCATTACCCAAGAAGCCTCCACAAAGACATTCATCTGAGCAAGGCTCATGATGAGGTGCATTTCTTTAGAGAGATTTAAAGGATTACTGAGTCATTAATGGTAACCTAATGGCAATGATATATGGAGTGTCATACAGGTCTGAAGATCTAAGTCCAATAATGAGCTAAAGCATGTCTTCACAGGTATAATCCCGAATCTTGACTCCCCATTTTGCTATAAGAGGCACCACTGATAGCAAAGGTTAATCCTCCCATTGATTAAAAACTCAGGCTGGCTTTTGTTCCGGTCTACTCTGAGCCCCCGTTGTCAGAAATACAACCATAATCTGAGCAGGACAAAATGAGGAAAGTTTGAATTGCTTTAAGTGTTTCTCAATAAGAAATAATAAGGGAATGCTGGAATTACTTTCTAAACTGTTTCACTGAACAATTGTATGTTGTAAACTGTAGTTTACAGTTTACTGACTGAGCTTTACTGACCCACAGCTCTGCTGCAGAGCCATGGGACAGTAAAGCTAAAGTTTCATTCAAATTTGAAATTGTATTTCCTGTATAGAACTACATGAATACTTTTTAATGCTCTTCTGAGGGAACAAAGATTCAATGCATGGGAGAAAATAAATTTTACACCCGTATGATCATGTGACGTGCTCAGTATTACCCGTCTAGCAGCTGGGGTAATGCCACTTCATGAACGGTAACATTCCAAGTTACCTTCCGTTATCAGGATTTTGTCAGACAGCTTTTTTTGAGGTCAGACTGCCCTTGTCCTTCTAGCAGGTGATGTCTGTCTCACACAAACAGATGAGGAAAAAAGGCTTGTGGCGTGGTTTGTTACAAGCAACTGAGTGAGATTAGTCTTGGTACACAGATATTGATTTTAGATCAATTTCTATACATTGACCAACGTTTTATTCTGTGGTGGCCATGTCGATATTGTGGCGGTGTGCCACAGATGAGCCGATGTATGGGAAACACTACCATTTACTACTTTATGGTGGTCAAACCTAGTTTGACATTAACTGTTGTCCCGGCTAAACAAGACACCCCAAATAAGATACAGATGTGACAATAAAGTTTGAAAAGCTACATATTTTGGAGTATTCAGGTGGCGACTTCCATTTCTTCTTGTGGTTGTCAGGTAACTGACAGCAAGCAGAGTGTAATGGAATCACAAAGGATGTCAGTGATTGATGAAAAGTTTTGTCTGCATCCTATGTTTACATTGTGACACGCACACCCTTTGGCCTTGTTCATCCAATCAAAGAGCCTGAAATATTCTCTGTTCCAATGAGAAGTCTGAATGCGTGCACTGATATGAAAACACTCCACTTGGGCACACTCAGGCACAATGAAATGACGCTAAAACAGATAAACTTTTACAAAACTAAATTAAGGCTTGTGTTTACTGTCATGGATTATCTAGCTCGGGCAATTTTCAGGTCTTTGGAAGTTGTTTTTAAAAATTGAATGGCAGTAAATGGCTTCTTCTGAAGGTAGGAAAATAATCCCTGATTGACAACATCAGGGATAATGTAAGGGAAAGGGGTAACAATAAATGATTGACACAAACTGAAAGCACCAACAAAAATCACCAGTATTATCCTTTAATCAAAAGACCATGCCTTTACTGTTAGAAATATGCATGAGCCTCTGCTAAAAAGACATTCTTAAATTTTTATTACCCACCAAACATTAAGCACAGCGTTTGAGCACAGAAGCCAAGATTGATTACCAGCCACCAAAACGGTAATTAATTCTGACACTGAAGTGTAATATTTCAAGGAAGAGCCCCATTTCTATGATGTAAGCTGTTGTCTTCTGATTATTATGTGAAGGCTTGGGTCTCATTCTTACAGTTAAGTTGTTTCGCCCTACCTGAAACTGAATGGAGCTAAGGCAAGGTTGGTGACTGTGGGACCTAGATGTAACAGGGGTGTCTGTATCCGTCGTATCAGCAAGTTGTCTGATTGATCTCGCATCCAGGTGGTTCCATGACCTTGCTTTGCACAAATAAGACTTGCATCCATGTCAGTGTCACCTGATCTGCTGCTCTGTTGACACATCTGTACTTATTGACGGCACAGGACATATGTGGACACCAATGCTGCAGTTGCTGATGTGATGCCCATGCATCACAAAGTAGAAGGCAAATTGTTTCATGCAGCCTAGGTTTAATTGTGGCAGCAGGACTAAAACAGTTTAGTCTATTGCATTGTAGTAAGTCAACTAGGGTTCTGTTAATAAATATTTAGCAACTGCAAAGTACAGTTGGATTTCTTCCTCCATACTTTACCATCCCAATTCATTAAATTGCAAAGTGATTGCTTCCAAGGCAGTCTTTCCAATACTTCTTCTGATTTACTGATTACACTGGTTAATTCCTAATGGCTGGCAGAACTTCATTTCCATTCCATTTCAAATATCATTCATGTGTATTTGCTGTTCTAGTGAACTGCTTTAGCAATCATCTCGTTCTTTTAAAATGCATTTGTCTGCACTACATTTCAGATCTGTCAGTTTAGTTTAATTTGGGTGAGGTGACCCTGGCTAGATGGAATAGTACTTGGCTTGAATGAAAATCAAAAGCCTGTCCCCGTAGCAGACAAATTTAGGTTAGCTTTCTACTTTGGGATTAGGCTACCCTGTTCATAATGTGAGGTAGTACTATCAAAAGAGATTAACAATAATGACTGGTGCTTTGAGCCATGCTTCAGTGTACCTAGGACTCCACAAGCACAGAAATCAATTCTTCTCATTTAGACATTGAGTTAGTTAGTTCTAGAAACACTGACTTCTCAGTTTCTATAGGGCATTATTGTAGTTTAGAAAATCTTGGTGGGCTTTCAGAGCCGGTGTATAAACTGAGTGTTGTGTCCTTGACTATCAGTAAGCAACATTACAGTAGCTGAAAGCTACTGTAATAGGCCTACTGTACAGGTTTTACAACCCCATCATGGAGCATAAAATGTCATACCATACCATAACCAAACAGCCAAACGTCATAGCTTTTAAGTTGAGCATGTGAACTCTAAATACTCACTCAGAATGTTCTGAATGAATAAGCACTTGTTTGTTTTGCAACGCTGAAAGGTTCTTCCTTGTTGAGTCTACAACTTTAAAGTGGCTACATTATAAATGAATCATAAGGCTCTTAACCCTGGGTTTGTTTTTTGCTGAAATTTGTTTTTTCTTTATTTTAGACCTACATCCAGTTTTGTTGCCCCAGTGCTATTTAAACTTCATCCACGAGATCTGTCAGACTAGACCCTACTGCCTAAGGCCATCATACTATACTTAGCCTGGCAGATGGCATCATGTTGTGAACATTTCCCATGTTCTGGACGAAATTGTTTTTGTCACTCTCACGGTGGTTTCTCATTTCTCAAGGTTTCTCATTACAGGATGTTTCATTGGCCCTCAAGGGATTTGGGGGGAAAAATAAATGGCAGGATGTGAGAGGGTGCCATCTGAGCCAATCGGTAAACATACATGTCCACAAAACAACAAAAGCTGAATCATGAGATCATATCTATGAATCAGTGCATGGGAAGTATTTTTGTCTCTCGCATGACCCGCTATGTTATTTATAATATGAACTGGACTGTGAAATCAACATGGGTTCAAAAGACCAGTTTTGTTACTTCACTGTCTAGTGGTTTGTTCAAGCAAAGATGTATCCTTGAAGAGTTGGAAATTCTTTGTCTATCACAACCATTCATCTGAAGAATTGTGGTTCAGTCCTCCACCCAGTATCATAGAAACGTGACAACAGAGAAATTGGATTGGCTCTAATTTTCACTGGTTATTGTGGAGACCTTCTGAATGGTCGATGAAGTGATGCTAATGACTAGTTCTGGAAGGCTCTACTGTGAGTCTGGAAAGAGAGGTGGAAGACCCAAGTTGTTCTCAGGTGCTTCTCAGGTGGTCTTCAGGTGGTTCATTTTGCAGGAAGAGTTACAAGAGGGGAACCGAAACGGCAAAATCATTTTTTGTTAGATCTCATTCCCCAAAATGTAGATAGAATAGTAAAGGGCTGGCGAAAGTAAAATAAGTTGTTTTTGTCTGGCTAATGCATAAGCATTGGAAAGTATCTTAAATCATAGGTGAGAGGTTTTCACTTGAATGTCCATGCTGTGCCATAGCAACAGTCCAAGTGACAGTGTAGTCACTGTCACCGGTAGGCAAGATTGCCTTATTTTTAACTTTATGTGCACCATGGGGAAGGAAATGCAGGCAAAGTTAGCATCATGCAGATGAAGACGTTTAATTGGCATAGTAGCTTAATTATGTTCAGCTCCTCTTTAGAGATCTTATATTACCCAGTTTCTGTTCTACTTCACTTGGGTTGTCTATTTTAGAAGTTTAACTATCTAATACCTTCCGAGGACAAGAATATAACAGCTGAAATGACAGTATGGGAGCACGCAGTGTATGCCTCCCAGGAGACTTAACAAATAGAGCAGCAGACTCACTCATACTCCAACTGCCACATGGGATATACTACATATGGAGAGAAACAGTTGATGAATGAAAATTTCACACTGACCTTGCAGCACATGCCTAGGTTAAAAGTAAGCACATTGGTTTCAGGCCAGCCAAGTGCTTGATTACAGCTTCCTTTTAGTCCTGAACACTGACCTGCCATACTCTTCCTACTTTTCCAGAGGTAGATTGCATATCCCTTGAAATTGGTCTAACCAGCTAACTCCAAATCCATATCCTCTAGTATCACACTCTGGAGTCTATTGTTTAGGCTACTTGGCTTTCAGCTGATACCACAGCAAGTTCATGCTCTTCTCATCAGATCTTAATGGACAGTGATCATACCCCAGTAAGTTTGAAAACTGCTCTGGTGAAGCAGCCTGTCTTACTGAAGTTGACAAGTAGGCTGCTGCACTGTATCATGTTAATCCAGTGCAGGAAATGGCTTAGTGCAGCATTTACCGCACCCAAACATGGTCAATTTCAGATTTGCATGACTTCTCACATTCATCAGTTGAAGAACAATATGATTTGTGCTTTGATTACCAGATCATCTGAGGATGACCTGTGTGCTATTAGCTTTTTAGTTAGGTTGTGATTATTCACAAATACTACATTTTTCATGGAGACAGTTAGCCAGTGTTGATGATTATGTGATTATATGATGATTGTAATTTTGTTGGTTACAACCCATTTCAGTTGTGGTAATGAGCTCTGAGGACTATAAATGGGGAAAAAGTGGTAACAGCATCATTGCTTTAGGTTTAAGTTTATTTGTATAACACATTTCATACAACAAGGCAATCCAAAGTGCTTTACATCATAAAAAAGATTATTAAAAATGAGGAGAAATATAAAAGAAGGTACAGAAAAAAACATGAAAATAAAATAAAAGGATACAGAGCATTAAAATAGCATTAAAGTTGCAGTGTAATAAAATAATAAAAGTAAAATTTACCCTTTACCCTTGTTCATCATGTTTAATATTAATTACGTCTACATATTTCAAGCTAATGGGAGTTGGAAATAACTTTTGCCTTGCTAGAGTGAATTTGTCAGTCCCTGTGTCCCAGGTTCTCTATGATCGATCTGTCTCTGTCAGACAGTCTGTCTGTCTGTCTCTGTATCATATTTATCTGATTATATTAGATCAGATAGCATGCAATCCTATCTGTCTGCCCCTTTGACATCTGGATATGGTCTGCAACAGTTCTGGTAGGCTGGACTATTCCACATACTGGACACGGGGTTACTGCTTATTTTTTTAAGATTTATTTATTTGTTTTTTAATTTTCCAACAACTAAAACTAACAATGACCGTGCAACTGAAACAAAATCTTATCCTAGAAGATTTTTGTAAAGATCGGCTCAGCCCTATCAGAATGTCTGTTTGATGAAAGATAGCTGCTGATTAGCTGCCAAGGCATTTGAGCAGCTCCAACTCTCAAGCCAGGATACAACTCTGACAGGGTTGTTGCATGGCATGAAGCAGCCAGACATCTGGATTAGTGTGCAAAAGGATTTGACTGGTTTTCCTCCCTCAGAGTGAGAGTAAGAGGTTTTTTTTCTACCTGCCTGGTTGGGCCAGTAAGTATATTTTCATTGGCCCAGTAGGCAAAAATAAAAATAACCTCTTTTGCATAAATTTGTCATTTTATAACTTACTATAACAATGTATGATATTGACCGTTCATAATATGGAGCAGAATGTATGAAAAAATGTGAAATGTATGGTTTTGACAACTATGTAAAATTCAAAACCTAAAGTTGCCCTTGTCTTACAGTATTGTATTCATAGCTCCCAACTCATAACTAACTGCTTGTCTGTAAATGTAATCAGCAGAAACATGGAAAAGACAAAAACCAGAGGGGAAATTCATGACGCTGGTAAGTCAACATTCATCCGTCTTATCAGTACATTAAGTAGACCTGATGATTGGTTGCTTTGCTAACATACATGGAGGCTAGGTGCTGCTGGCTCTTGTTGTGGGCGTAGATGTGTGTTTGTGGTAATTTGGTGAGTCGGTGCTTTGAAAAATGAAATGAAATGAAATGAAAGGGTTTGATCAACCTTACTTTGAAATTACTGACTAACAGTATTGGATTGATTCATCAATTTCAGCCCAAATAAACCACAATTAAACTCGGCCGCTTATTAACTGGTGCGCATTGGCATGTGTGCTTCTTTACTTTTAGTAGGCAGATAAGATGTTGATGGCCTATGTATTTAACATAGATATAGTTTGACCAATATATTAATGCCTGATTTTATATTTTAGTCCAATAGTGGATGCGCTAGCCTACACAACTCATTTCCATCCATAGATAAAAAAGATGAGATGAGATGCCTCTCAAATTCTTTAAATGTGATTTTTAAAGAATCTAGTGTAACATAACACCATGAGGTCAATAACTATATAAAAAATACTTTTCTGCCAATATCCTAATGCCATTAAATTCATCAAAAGACCCTCAGGTGCAGAACTGTAGTGCTGGATAGTGCGCACAATGCACAGTCAATGTGGTACAGAAATGCAGTCAGCAGGACACTCAAGGACTGTGAGAGAGCCTTGCACTACTGTGACTCGCATTTTCCACTTTACTGGTAAATGTACTGCAACATATGTGTATATATATAAGATTAGTGTGATCACAGAGTATAGAATATATTGTTTGTTAATTTCCCTGCCTCCTGTGTATGCTGCACCCTGCTCAACCTCAGCCTGGGTGTGAAATGCCATGAATGATGCTAGTCCAGGCTTAGCTGGGAGATAATTGACAGCTGTTGGAGTTAGAATCAGGAGTGACACAAGCAATTAAAGAGCTGAATTCAACTTGCCCTGACCTTCTGATCAATGCACTCCTATTTAAAGCTGGCATGCTGGAGATCGTTGCTCTTTTTCCAGACTAATAAAGACAGCACTGAGAGCAGCTTCTGGGCTAGACTGCCAATACCTTTAACACCTCCATCGATTCTCATTATTGTTAATGGTTTCTTTGCTGCTGTGAGCCGGATGTTGCGGACTGTGTGGGTGGGCAGGGGTGCAGATAGAGATTTGGGGAGGGGCAGAGGTGTTATGGTATGACCCTGGTCAGTGGACTGGGCTTTGTGAGCTAGTCACTCTGAGTCCAGCGTAGTGATCCAGCTTTGTTGTTCATGGCTGCCTTCTATGGAGGCCAAAATAATAATTATTGGATTCATGGGGTGTCCAACCACACTGTCTTTGTATGAGATCAGGTGCAAGTTCTGTCGAAACCTCTACATGGAAAAGCAGATAATCACGGGAAACATTATTGTCCTCTGCAGTAGTAGCCAAATCTCTTAGTTGTTGGATGTTACAACATTATCATCACAGCAATTGGTCTGGCCAGTCTTCTTGAAAGTGGCTGATTTGGCACCATGTTCAACCAATAATGTGTTAAACATCACTCACATGTGCTTTAAACAGTCTTATTATCATTGTGAATAATATCATAGAAAAAATAAATAAATAAATAGGGAAATAAACAAATGGGGAAATTGCTATTGATATTTTCTTGCTAAAACATTGTCTTATTTATTCATTTATGCTCACTGTTATTTATGTATTTATTTCGGGATTTCTGTGCATTTTATTTTGTATTATGATAATGTCTAGTATTCGACAAACAATAAGCTTGTAAGAATATGAATGATGTCCTTCTCATAATTCGGAGGAAGAAGCCAGCATATTTGTAGGATTATCCAACCACATCTCTCAGCACCCACTCCCCCTTCAGAGATATAACCAATGTGATGGGGTAACAAAGGAGAAAATGAAAATGAGTTGCAGTGCTTTTAATCCCCTAAAAGGATTTTCTTCCTTCTGTGTCTACAACAATTTGTAATATGCATTTGTTCCCCCACTCTCATGCTGCAATAAATAGCTCTACATATTTTAGTGGACTGTGGAGCTGTGTGTTACATTCCATCCTTTGGCTCTAATTAGTGAGCAGCAGAGAAAATAGTGTTTCTTTGGGGACATATGATTCTTCTTTTGCTCATCTTAGAGCAGTCATCTACAGTTTGCCATGGTAGCCTCTTTTTGAGCTTCAACAGCAACATTGTCTCTTCATCATTTCAGGGTGTAGTGCTGCTGTCATATGTCATAATATATATATGGTCACTGTTGTGACCATAAAGTTTTCAAGAAAGACAGATCTTTGCAATAAGGTCTACATTTTCTACTCTTTGTATTTGCAGGCTCAAGGACGAAGCCAAGCAGTTGCAATGTCATCTTTGCAGTGGCACGGTGGCCTGGTGCTTAGAGAAACTGTTCCATGACTGGAAACTCACAGGTATGATCCCCATGCCATGCATTGTCCATCCTTTTCAAGGTTTGCCTTGAGCAAGACACTGACCGACTATCACCATAAATGGAATATGCTTCCTCTCACCCCTCTGGTGTCCCATGGGTATTTGTAAAGAAAATAAATTACTAATTACATTGCAGTATCAGATGAGGTGCCACAAGCTTAAAAAGAGTACTATGTCTCGGAATCAATACATGATTACACCCCCTCAGGAGTACTAGTCAACAATCTATCTATCAACAATATGGTATTTTTACTGTTTGTCCTTCATTTTAGTAGTTTCTTGCCTTGCTCCAATTTGGTACACAGATTATTATCATTATCATTCACATTGTCATTTAAAAAGCTTACTGAAGCACATTGGA
>OOFE01050258.1:69848-83980 GCA_900323365.1 Monocentris japonica
ACTAATTACATTGCAGTATCAGATGAGGTGCCACAAGCTTAAAAAGAGTACTATGTCTCGGAATCAATACATGATTACACCCCCTCAGGAGAACTAGTCAACAATGAAAACAGTAGTTAGTTCAACTAAATTCAGTAATTTATCTATCAACAATATGGTATTTTTACTGTTTGTCCTTCATTTTAGTAGTTTCTTGCCTTGCTCCAATTTGGTACACAGATTATTATCATTATCATTCACATTGTCATTTAAAAAGCTTACTGAAGCACATTGGAATACATAGTGGATAGAATAAAACTCGATACAGGTTGCCCTCCACACGCCTAAACCATATTACACCTGGCCTACAATATCTCAGCATCTCTAAGTGCTGCCTGTGCTTGCTGCACTGCCTCTTTTGGGTTCCACTTTCGTCCCGCTGTAACTGTGCCGCTACCCTATTACCCATTAGATCCTTTGACTCTGTCAGAGTCATTTCCAATCTTACCTTGGCGCACTTGTACTCCTCTGTCAGGCTAGATAACGGTAATTCTAACATGCCTTTCCCATCCAAAGCCTGCTTAAACAGTGTGGGGCTCCAAGCCATTTTCTAATCAATGAGCTAACTAACCTTTCTAGCTTTTCAGCCTTTGATAGGGGAACCTCATACACTGTCAAAGGTCACATCAGCTGAGGCAACAATGCAAATTGCAGGCACCGCAATATTAATTTTACTCTAAGCCCTTGTCTATACCTGCAATGCCTCGTATCACGTCCTGCCTCAACGCTTGAACTTTATTTTTATCACTTAGGCTTGCATTATACCATCTTCCTTTGACAGGTTTCTCCAATGCTGTTGGAACCACTTCTTCATCTATAAAAAACATTTTGTCTACTACCTTCCCTTTGCCGATAGAGATACTCCTTGAATTCACTTGACTTCACTTTCATCCTAGCCCACTTTAGATTACTCAGCTTGTTCAGTAACCTACAGGTACAGGGAGTATCCTTCGCTGACTAGTGGATTGGGTTGGACAATTTCTAATTCAGTCATTTCAGTCTGCCGTACAAGCATTTGTTGCATACTTTTTAGCCTACACAGACAGCTGTCATTTAAGTCTGGTTTGGTGTCTATTTGTTCACTAGTCTATTAATGTCAAAATGAAAGATCTGCAGCAGTTCAGTGAAAGTCAAAGTGCCTGTCACTACAGATGAATATGATGAGCTAAAGCAATGTTTAAATGTTTTCTTCCAGGATATCTACTGCTTTTCATTGTCCCATAGGCTGAGGTATTGCTTGCCTCTCAGGCTATTGATATTGGAATGTGTCTTGCTTCAGATTCAGCAGAAGATAACAGCCCCACTATCTCCTCTAATTGCCTGGTGCCTAAGAACTACTAACTGCTGGAGATGCTGGCTGCATTTCAAATAGTTTTCTCCCACTAGATTCTGTGCCTTAATTTAGCCTACGAGTTTGAATGTGCTGCTGTAGATTTTTCAGTCCATGGCAACATGGAAGTGAAAGCATATCACGGCCATTACATTGTAATCAACATAATCAAAATCATCAAATATTGCAATTCAGAAAATGTTCTGATGTTGATTAGATGTCAGAGCAAAAATCTACATGGAGGCTTTTAGTTTGACAGACTGATCACTTTTTAGAGTCAGTATTGAAATGACCATCTTCGTTGAGTTGTACTGAATAGGCAGCACTGTTTTTGTTTTGAGAAGGCATCAGCCCAGTGTGACTTGAAGGTGTATCGATGTGGTAAAGAAAATTTATCCCAGTGTGTCACTGGAAAGTTATTGAAATAGCATCCAGTGCCACCATTGTGCTATCGGAGCACACAATGTCTGATGAATAAAATAATATTTACTTAATCACTTCTTGCTGCCAGAAACCAGTGTGTTGATAGGAAAAATTTAGTGACATCTAAGCCAATGGTACAACCATGGTACAGAAATAAACCCTCATGCAAAAATGGAAAGAATTAATAGATTTTGAGTTAAAAATAAAAATATTTTCTACTGTGTTGCCTGTGCGAATGGGAAAGAGTATCTAGTCGACTTATATGACAATATACATTCATTATTTAAGGTATTGTTTATAGTGGTGTATACAGTAGGTCCCTATATAATGTTTTATTTTTTTTTTTTTAATCCATCTCATTTTTTCTGGAATCTGATTTTTGGGGTTTTATTACATCATTATGGATTTCTTTCTTCATTTTACTCCTTTTTGTTATCAAAAAGGTCTGCCCATGTGTGTGTATAAAACAAAGTAATGTATTATTTTTATCCACAACAACGCAGAACTTCTCACCATAGGCTTTTGTCAGGACTGCGTTCATACTGTATGTGTGTAAAAGACCTGGGGTAGATATGTACATCTGCCTGAGGCTGCTCTCCAATGCTGGCAGGGCTCCTCCTTGTTTTCAGTGTTTGACTTGGAAAGGACAGTTTTTCATTTTCTCTCACGGAATATCAGACTTGGCACACCGCCACAAAATCCTCTGCGAATTCATCTCTTGCATTGGAGGATTTCAGTGTGCACGTGTGTGTTACTTGCATTGTATGATTTGTTGTGCCTTGTCCACTTGACTTGACTTATGTTAGAATTCCGTTGTTAAACATAAATTCCTCAACTCTGTCTGTGTTTACTGCATCGTAACTTATACATTATAACTGGAGAGGAGAATGGAGAGGATGGCCAGCTCTGTGTCTTGCGGCCTCTGACAATCCCCTGATAATCTCCAGGTCTGCTTTAATCAGGATCAGTGCCAACACAACAGAGACATAACTCATCATTTGAGAACTTTCTTCTCTCTCCCGTTCTCTGTTGGTCTGTGGGTCAGTCATGCCAAGCCCTCTGAGACTGGAAACAGTCACAAGGTTTCTTAGGCTTTCAGCCAAGCTGCGACACAATGCAATTATCTAGAACTCACTTTGCTTTCAATACAGCTTCAAAATGATTTATGATGAAGAAAACTGGTGGGATCCTGGACCGAGATATTGGCTGGTTGCTGATTAAATCCTCATTCTAATTTTACACATGCTACATTGCAATATTATACCCATTCCATCAGGGATTTCTCTAGCAGTGCGCAATCAAACTACAGATAAATATTTCTTCAAAATAGCTATTTTTCACTCCAGAGAATTTTTCTTTCTTTCCTATCCTATCATCCTAAATTGAACAGAAATTCGATTTTACGACCAGGCCTTTTTAAGTAGCCTACCTAAAGAATCAAACTTGAAAAATACAGTTGTCTATTAGCCTTTTTCTATGCTGATATTGCTTAATCATCACAACTCTTCAACATTAGGAGGGACCTGTAAATCTAAATATAATCTCTCACCTTTGACTTCACTTGAAATTGTGCACTTTTCCCACCTGACCATTTCCCATGAGACCTGTAGACTGCACAGCAGGTGCCTTTCGAACAGCTGCTGGTATCTTTCTCTACAGCAGTGCAGTGTACTTTTATTTACATTGGAAATACTCAGTGTTTATAAAATCAACTAAGCAGATTAACTTCACCTCATCCTTTGTTCAGTTCTTTGCAAGGCAAAGACTACAATGTTACTATTGTAGTAACATATGCTCCTAAAAATAAAATAATACTCTTAAATAATAGATTAAGTACACCAGAGATTGGAATGATCATTTTCCATTATTTTCTCAAATCATGCTCCTATTTCTTTTCCAGGGATGCTTGTGCCTGAGCATCCCTGACAGTAGTGCGTGTTACTGGCAAGGGGAAAAGTTAGGCTTCAAGCTTGGATCTTTGCAGTGCTTGTTTTCAGTACTAACAAGTCAACAGCCACTGTTTTACTCCTGGATAACATTGGATGATATTTTACTTCCCATGCATGCAAAATTGATTCATAGAGATTTTTGCAGTATGTGCTATCCTGGGTCCCCTACAGTCTTTCCTGCAAGAAGGTGGAAAGACGTTTTCCAGGATTGTGCTTCCCTTTAATAATCCAAATCCAAACCAACATGTCATTCACAACAGCAGTGTGGGTGTGTCTGTGTGCTGACTAAAATTAGCACTAACCTGTGCTCCATGTGTGAATCAGAGGGACAACACTCAAACTGTACCTGTTGTGATAAATGCTCTCCATTTGTATGTTATTTTTGGAGCCCAAATCTTTTTGATATGACTTTATAACCTTCCCCAGCCTGATGTACACTCACTACTCACTTCCTGAGGTCCTCTGAGGTCACCTTAGATCATGGCATAGTGTTTTTCTTTCACCTGCATGGTAACGCCAAACTGACCAGGTTCCCATCAGAATCATCAGTGTTCCTGTTTTTTTCACCCAACTGAGCTTTATTTTATAATGGTGTTTATAATTTGCAGTCTTGATCCAGAAAACGTACACATATTCCTTGAAAATGACTCTGGATACAGTGCAAGTTGCTCTCTTTGGCATTGGAGCAGTTCCAGAAATTGTTGCTTGATGGTGTCACACACTTGAGATACGACATGCTGATTTTTGTTTTGTGAGAGTTTCCTTGTAAACAAATCAATACTAAAAACGTCCCAAGATTGTGTATAGCATGTTAATTCAGGGTTTCATAATGTGCACATTTGTTTGCATCATGCAACTGCATTTGCAGGTTGTCCCATTAAACTTTTTCTGGATTTCAAAGTTTTTTGATGTTTGACACCAGCTTTGACAGTATGACAAGTCTAGCTCTAACATATGCTTAATCAAAGACTTTGTTGCAGTCTGTAGAGCATTTATATAGGCCAAATTGTCATTGTCAAAAGAAAGAAGAAAGAATATTGCTGTTTTGCATGTCAAACCCTCATCTGGAAATATCTCCCTCAAGTGACATATTTAATCAGAGCTCTGATATGTCTTTGCTATATATGTATATAGAATCCAGCTCATGTTTAAACATTTATTTATTTGTTTTACCCTCAGAAGTCGAGAAGTTGCTCTAATGTGGCTGGGCTTGGGTGCATACAGCAGGCGGGGGGGAAGGACACTGTCATGAGTTTGCTCCTCTGGCAAAACAAGGTCATCAGAGTATCCATTAGTTCATTTTTTTTTCTTCACCATTGGAACTTCACACAGAACTCCCTCCCTCTGGGACTTTCTGTCTCTGCTGTTGGGAAGGCCTGGCCAGCCCTGGTTTATAAACTTATTGCCCTGGGTATAAATAGGCTGACAGTCTGGCAGGGCCAGGTGGTCTATTCTGCCAGCTCAGTGTCCGTACCCCGCCTGGCAGAGTGGTGCAGCACTGAAGTGGATGTTTGTCCCCACATTCACAGTGGCCTCAATACCCACAGATGGGCTAGTGACCTGGCAAACCTTTGCCATGCTGGTCTATTGATGAATGGTTGGTCTCAGAGACCCAGTTTTTTTCTTCTCATACATAGAAACACCTCATCTTTCATAAAAAATATCTTCATAGGTTAGGCATTTCAATTTCCACATGGCCTCAAGGGTGGTCCTAAATAGACAGAAGTCATCTCTTAACTCCCTAGCTATTGGCATTTTGTCTTCTTGAGATGATTTGTAAACTCAGTTTTGAAAGCTGCTACCAGTAGACTTTGAAATTAAGTTTGAAGTGGAGTCCATTGGTCGTGTTGGTGGTCGTGTCATTGTCGTAAGGATGACTTGCTATCTCCTCTGTGAACTACCGGTAACCCCTTGTAAAACGTTTTTTACAAAAAAATATCTTTTTATATATGTGTTCTATCCCTGCATTGTGTTTTGTCTGTTTTTTGTGATGGTCTTTCTCTTTTCTTTTTAACTTTCATGGTAACCTGTCCACATCTTGTATTGTATACTGTTTTTTGCAATTAAAAAAAATCCAGTGCATTTTATTGAAGAGGGTACAGCTAATGGGAGTGATATTGTTTTCAATGGTTCTACCATCTGCTATTTTGAGTAGCTTCACACTGTTCATTCAAAGTGAGGCAGTCATCTCCCTGTTTTGGTTGAGGCACTTCCTTTGGTGCGGAGAGTCAATCCTTCACAATTCACAGGAAATCATAGCTAGGGACACAGAATAAACACATACACATAAAATAAACCAATTTTCTCAGCAAGGGTCTTTTCTACAGCCATTATACTATGCAATCAAAATGAATTGGAGAATGATATATTGAGGTAGATATTCTACACATAGAAGCTTAACAAAAATTAGGGGTTTGCTTTTCAGTCATGCTAAATTAACTCAAAAGCAGTATTTAATATTGGGCTTTTTATGAAGAGAGAAGCTGTAAAGCAAATTCATTGGGACTCATTTTATTCAATTAGGACTCCATGTAGCCAATCTTTCCCCACCATTCAACAAGATGAGGACTTGTTTTGGAGCAGCATAAATTATCATTATCATTGGGTGGCCACTACAGCCTCTCTGTGTTAGGCTTTCATTTCTGCATTTCATTTCTTTGTCCACTAATTGTCTCCCCAGTCTTCAAAGCTTGACTTAGTCAAGCTCTGAGACTTAGTCTCTAGTTTTTCTGAGGAAACCAGCCATGGAACTGTTTTGTGGGCCTACAAGGCCATGCAGTTATTTTTTGTATTGTTACTTAGTCTTGTGCTCTATGTATGTTGTCTTAATGGAGACATCATGATTGATGTGTTGTTCAAATAATTTTGTTTTACAGTACTTTGTTAAGAAATCTGCTTGACAAATATTCATTAATTAATAATATCCACTGGTCTCCCCTTTGCAACTCCTGCCATTTCCTAACTATCTTTTTATACAGTTTAAGTTTTACCCCTCTCTCCCATCTTGTTCCCCTATTGTCTGTGTGTGTTTGTCTCCCTCACTCCCTCCCTCCCTTCATCACTTTTCCCCCCCATCTTCAGTCATTCCAGGCAGAGGTGCCAACTTGTCACCAGCAGCAGTGTTGAAGTCTAATGGGTATGGGAGCATTTTCTCTGACACCTACAGCAAGCACGAAGCCTGCTGGGCTGTTGGGAGAACAGAGGCAGTGTTTATCTGGGGAGGCAGGCCTTCCCTCCATCATCATGCCAATAGAGACAGCAGCACAGAGCTCCACGCTCCACAGCCAGATAAGGCCCACAGACAGAATAGAACAGCAGCTAGACCCCCCTCACTACAATGGAGAAGAGAAAACAAGATATAATGTGAGTAATAACTGTTGACAGTTTGCTCCAGTTAAATACTTTCCTTTTTGTCTTTGACTTAGTGGTCTGCATTTCAGTCCTAAACTACAGGCATACAGTATACATTATCTGAAACTTAATTTTCTCAAAGTAGCCAGCTGGTAGGAAATGTTTTGGTTCAAGATAAATTCACATTATGAGATAAAGACCTGCCGTTTAAGCTAACCTAATTTCTCTGTAGACCTATGTGTTTGGTTTACAGCCGTTGATGAGTATCATTTTACAATAGCCACTGTGAGACACAATGACCATATTTACATGCACACAAAAAATATGATTGTAATACGATTAAGATAATAATGCAAGTATGGCAAGACCCATGTAAACGCCATACTCAGATTAAATTGGTGTGATTATACTCCAACTTGTAAATGAGGCTATAGGTGTGTTGAGACGTCTCACCTAAAAAATTAATCTGTAATCTGTTTCTGAGGAGTTTTATTATTAAATTTTATAAATGCTGTTTCAGACGCCTTTCCTCCGTGCCAAGAAAAATGTGTTGAGGAGAGACTAGTGTACACTGTAGGGGTATCATTTAAAATCTTACTACTAGACACCTGCTAATAAAGTAGGGATGTGTACAAGCCCATTCTCTCATGGTTCACTTTACGTGCGTCATATAAACAAATATTCAGTGCATGCCGAAAAGTACAAATGCTAAAGCAGATTATGGACAAGAAAAACAGCGTACATCACTTTCTGATCTCTGCGGTATTGATCAGTTGCATATCTTCAGCAGTCATGTTGGCAATGAAGGCAAAGAGTCACACTTCTGAGGATCTGGCATAAATGCTGCTAATTTGGCTCATCTGCTCACTGCTCACATTGTATGACAACTCTGTTCAGCCTACCTTACACTGAACAAGATCGTTCTTTACTTTCTGGAAATGTGTCCACGCTGGGCTTTTGCGTGGCTTTGATAGTGACACAATTGCTACTGAAAGCCTTACCTAAAGATGGTGTCATTTTTTTCAAATGACACCAGAACGTTTGAGCATTTGATTAGTTCCACTCTTTTAAAATAAGTTTAATACTGTATCTCAATATTGAATTAAAATAAATGTTAATGTCCAAAAGCCAATGTTGAGCCTCACAAATGAATATTAAAATGTTCAGTTTTTATGACCCATCCCTATAACAGATGTGTCTCTGACCTGTTCCATGTCAGTGGAGCAGGTCACCTGTCAGAATGTCATTGCTTTCCTATCTCTTTTGCGTTGTTCTTAGGCTACATTACATTTGTACTGAATTTCCACTGCATCTCCAGAAGGTGTCTTGGCAAATAGCCACAGCCAGTTTTCTGGACTGAGGAATCAGCTCCTTGTTTGGCCAACCATGACAGGCAAACCTAAATCGCACAGTGCCAAAAGATGTCTGGGCCATCCGTTTTGTCACCATGAATATAAAGATAGGATTTATCTCATGAGACTAAGATATGCCCAGGAATAATGCAGACTAAAAATAGGCAGGTCTGAGCAGAAATAGTGTCTGCGTCATTTTCCTCCTTTGCCATACTTTGATACAATTAACCCCACAGCTTTTTACTAGTTTGTCAAAAAAAAGAATTCTTCTGATTTATAGGATATAAGTAAGGATCATCAATTTGTATATTTGACCAGGGGCCAGAATTTTGTCTAAGCAGACTGTGTGTGGGCTGGAGTAAATGGTGTATAACATTCTGAAATCTCACTAGACTAGGTTAAACATTTCTGAATGGTGCAAGCCTTGCGTGAAATCGATGGTCTGAAATAGTGGACGAATAATCCATTACAGTTTTATTACACAGTGGCTTTGAACTTAATATTGGTCCATGGCCTCAACCATGCCTAAGCATAAAGAGAACAGGCCCTTCTCTAATTCCTTTAGGGGAACTGATTTGGCATGGGTCACCTCATGTGACCGACATCTATGCTAAAAGAAATAGGGGCAAATAGAGGCATTCGGATGATTCCATTTTTCGTTTTTGTTATTTATTGTGTGTGTCGGCATAAGTGTTTGTGCTTGTCTGGCAAGAAATTAACTTAGCCACAGTGGCCCTAGACAATAGCAGGCAAGAATTGCTGAGCCTAATGCAGCACACTGGGAACAGTAAAGTCATTTCGCTCCAGCAGACCACTTAATAGCTTTGGCTGATGCAGAATTTGGAAATCCATCAGTCAACTGGGCCAGACAGAGATGAGCAGTCTGCTGAGTGCCAAGCCCAGTAGGTGAGGAAACGGGTAGCAGGACAAACAGAGCTACTCTCATCATCAGTTCTGATCATATGGGGTCATCTAACTCTAAAATAAGATTTCAAAGATGCCATGATTGCAATAGAACTGTGTATTAAAGGTAACATAGTTTTGAGATGCAGGCCTAGCTAGAGGACATCATCTGTCCTTTTGACACTGAGTTTGAACCTCCAGTGCTCTTTGAACCCTCTGACCTGGGTAATGGACAACTGTTGTCTCTGTGTTTTGGCTAGTGAGCGTGGAGAGGTCATGTTGCAATGGGACTTCAGGAGTAGGAACACTACTTTCAAGCAATATGTAGAACCGGACTTGACAGAAACTCAGACTTCATCGACAGAAAATCCACAGAAAGACGTCCCAGTACTGGCCACACTGTTTGATTGCCAAATGATCTCTCGGAAGTGCAATGCTAAAACATCACAGCAGTGACCGCTTATCGCCAAGGATGTCGCCAATATAAAAAAAAGAAGAACTTGATGGTTAGCTCTTTTGCCATTTCAGAATCTGTTCAGGCTATTTCTATTGCCTGCAGAAAGTGTAAGTGTAATACACTTGGCATGGGAAACCTCAGAACCCCCAGGAGGGAATGTCCTGTGGCCGTATTTAGTTAAATCTGCATTGCTTTACCCTCCCCTGCTCTCCCGTTTCATCACTTGGCACTGCTTGTATGCATATTATGGCTGGATTGCATCCAGATTGTGTTTACTACATGGAATTCTGATCACAATGTGAGCCTAACCACTTCCACATCTGGTTTTGAAGCAATGTGAGCAAAATCTGATGACCTAATGCACCCTGGCATGATCGGATTATGACATTTGCACTGAAACGACAACTGCAATCGTATACCTAAAACAATTCCAACCCCATAAGTATGTAATTTTGTATTTCTCTCTGTCTTTTCATCATGTGGGCACAAGCAGGCAACTGGGGAGACTGCCTGTCAGTTCACCAAGCTTCTGGCTAACCTCTGTGTCAGCAGTCTGAACTTACCGGATAGAATTGCAGACACCTTGCCACCAATGAAGTAAATGACTTCAGGTAGTGCAATCAGCCTTGATTATTGTGCTGAGCAATATGAGGGAATTGGTATTCATTGTGTCCGCTTCCGATAATGAATTATTTATGCTTTGCTTGAAGGTACAGCTAGGTTTAGTGAGGAAAGGAATGACTGCAGCGGGGTAAGTGGTGAGAAGAGAAACAGACTGTCAAAGGCGAAAGAAAGCCTTGTCTTTTATTGTCACGGCAGAAGTGTTAAACAATTAGTACAACATTTTAGCAGTCATTCATAGTTGGTTCATCTCCATTACCATTCTTACTCAATGAGAAATATCAGCTAACCTTGTGAGAGTTCAGAGATTAAACTGCATGGGAAATCAGTGCACTTTACATGAGATAAAAAGTACAGAATTATGTTAACGTAAGCAGAAATATTGAGGGCCAAGCATAAAAGATTCACATTTTCACAAGCCTATTCAAATCACTTATTTTTTTTATAAATGTAGAAGCTTTTCATCTGTGCTGCCAATATTGCTCCTTGTTTAATCACTGATTTGAAAATGTGATGAGCAGATGTACATTGGTGTTGAATAACTATAAAACCTTGTAAATGAGGCTAAATTTCATTTGTTTAGTAATTCATAGTATACATTCTTGAACCTATAAACAACATACTGAATCTAGCAGTAATAATTGCTTTACTTTACTGAACCTGACTTTGTCTTTATTACATTGCAGTGAATTTAGACAGTTTTCCTTCAAAAAGGATTTTGCAACTTTCATATAACAGCATGCAGCCTAATTTCAAGAACCATGCAGTTTACTCCGGATCCTAAAAACCTAACTATCTTGAGGATTAATTGTGGCAGTGTGCTACATAGTTCCTCTTTTCCATTCTTAGCAGCTCATACCTCTTTTCAGAGGTTGCTTCAATGTTGAGACAAGGTAATTAGCTGTTAAGAGCAGAACAGACTCATCAGCTCTTCAATCAAAGTGCATTCTGGTCTCGGTCTGGTGAGAACACACAATGGGCTAGCTGAATGAGTACGTCTCCTCATAACTTGCAGTTATTTGAGCTGACTGAATCTCAGCCTGGGAAAATGGAGAGTATTATTTCATAACTACGATGACAGAACATTTTTGAATTTGAGTATCTTTTTATATGAGGTGTAATTTGAACTTCTTTTCAGACTTGTCACATAGAGCCAAGTCCCTTTACGACTATTTCCTAATTGATATGATTTGCCCTCGTTAATATTTATGCCCCTATATTTTAAGTTTTAGGAAGACAACAGAGAAAAAGATGGGAGTGTCTGGCTTTAGTAGCAGCATTGGCCTACCTGTCTCTTCTTTTTCCCCTTTATACACTTTCTATGCTTTAGCCTGTCCTCTTGCCTTTCTTCCCTGACATGAGTGTTTGTGACAGAGAGAGCTGAGCCCCATCTTCCCCCTCACATGCAAGACTGCGTTTTAAAAAAAAAAAAGATATATTTACCAAGGGCCGGTTGACTCAACACCTCTGCTCTTTTCCAGCCATACCCTGCTACACATTCACACAGTTGCACATATTAACAACAGTTAATTTAGAATAGGTTATTAGAATAGAATTGTCCTTTACAGGTTAACAAAGGTAAGTATTAGCTGTAATTAGCTGCTGTATGTTCAATTTGCATATTAAATTTAACCGACATATGAACATAAACCACTCTAATAATGTGGAACTTACTGATTGTGCCATTTAAAAGAAGGTAAACAAAAGGAAGGCGATGGATTGACTTGGACAGATGAACACCATGTGGACCACCTTGTGCTGACTACCAACTCTTAAGTATCATCACTTCCTGTCTTATTTCTTCTTTGGTCCTGACAGTACATAATCCAAAGCCTACACTACTAGAATTGACCACTAGGGGACTATAGCTTTCTCTGAGTTTCAACACACTCCTGGCATGGTGTCTTTTCTGAGATGCCACTATAAACTATTCACAAGTCCTTATCTTCAGGAGAGAGAAAGAGAATCACCTTCCACCTTTTCTTACCAAGCCATCTTTACTGGGAAGAGTCTTCATGATGATTCCCTTTGGCCACTTGTACCTTCTGGTCTGGCTATCCTTCATGAGAACAATGTCTCTTTCCTTCAAGTTTGGTCTCTTGTGCAGCCATTTTTGCCATTTCTGGAGTGTGTCCAGGTACTCCTTACACCATCTCGCCCAGAATGTATGCCCCAGAAATTGTACTTTCTTGTGTGGCGAGTGTTAAAATGAGTGGCGCTTCTGGGTCAGAGGAGAGGTGAACTCAAGGTCTTGCATTAATAATAGCATCAACCTCTGCCATCAGAGTAATCAACATCTCATGAGTCAGATTTGATTTGGTGGGTTGAACACCCATGTACATTTCTAGACCCAAAGGTATTTCTCAACACTGGTCTCACCGAGACTTGGAAGATCCAACTTCACTTTTCTCGATACTGAAGATATGGACCTCTCCACTTTGGGCTTGGGATGTAGAGAACACTGCATAGGTGCGGGGAACATGTAGCTCCTCAAGATCTTGCAGCGATTCTACCCATCTTCTCCAGTCTTCATGCATTCCCTCTGAGAGAGGTTCTTGGCAGGTAAGCTCTCTAAGCAGCAGTCTTTCTTGAGCTGGGCTAGGAATCCTATAGGATCAAACAAGTTGTTAACAATTGACAGCATGCCTTGATGAGTAAAAGGCTTCTTGTGCTCAGGAACTTTGAAAATAAATGTATCCTCCATGATGTTCCACCTGAAACCCAGGCTGTGCTGAACTGGAAGATCGTCCACCATCCATCACTGTGGTTCTGTTAGAAGCGATCTTCTGGAGTGTCATGTTGAAGAGTGCAAGTGTCGCACGGGCTCTGTGCAGTATGTCGATGGCTTCAGCTTCTTTCTCTGCATCTCTTGCCGCCCTCCTCAAGCCAAAGATGGCCACAGTTGGCGAGGGACTTTGGACTCATGCGGAAGTCAGCATTGTCATTGTTGAGGTTGTTGCCATCAAAAAACGTAAGAAGTCCTTCTCTCGAATGACATAGCTGTAGGACATCTACTGGATGTCCACGGTGAGAGCAACCGGTTCCTTGAGAAATCTGTGGAGGACTCCTAACAAGCTGTTATTTAGATCAGGTCCTGACAGAAGCACATCATTGAGTGACACAAGTGTCAAACAGTTTCTGTATAAACTCAATGTAATTTCATATCTGGTTTCTGGCTGAGGGTACATCTGAGTGATATCAATCCCTTGTGAGCATAGCATTGTTTGGGAGGAGACGTCTGGGGCTGTGGAAAGGAAGTGGGGCAACCCAGTTGTTGTTATCACCCCTGAAGAATTCCTTCTCCATCATCTCCAAGAAGGTCTTGTCCTCAATGGAGGGTGCAAGCTGGTTTTCCTTTACGTTTCTGTAGAAGATGCCGTCAATTGCTTGTGCACTTTGTGGAACTGCAGGATATCTCATCCAAGCAGGAGTAGTGGTGTAGTGCAACTCAATGGTGTAACTACACCGATCAGCCATAACATTGAAACCATTCGGCTGTGGACAGGGGTCAGCATGGGCACTCTGACTGGTCTGCGGCTACGCAGCCCCATACGCAGCAAGCTGTGATGCACTGTGTGTTCTGACACCTTTCTATCATAGCCAGCATTAATGTTTTCTTCTGTGGGATCAGACCAGACGGGCTAGCCTTCGCTCCCCACGTGCATTATTGAGCCTTGGGCGCCCATGACCCTGTCGCCGGTTCACCG